>QGMK01000698.1:0-18596 GCA_007825345.1 Lachnellula suecica
TATTATTAAATTCTATCGTAGAAAGTAAGTAATTTTATATAGTACTTTAATAATAAATATATAATAATTTGGCTAGTAAAATTTAAAATTTAAAAAGATAAAAACCATATAAAAAACACGATATATATCGTGTTCCGTGCGTACCTAGGGGTTTCCTATTTCAAGAGGCGGTATATTAACTGTGGTCATGGAGATAGAGAGGGGTTTGGCGTTGTTTACTATGTTGCTGGAGACATAGCTTAGGTTATAGAGGAATTCGGTTTGTTTCGCTTTGGGATTGAATAGGCAGCGGTACCCTTTTGATCTTATTTTGTTTATGAAACTTCAAGTTCCATTCCTACAAACCTCGTCATCCCAAATTGAACATTTACTTAGTGGCCTACTTCAAACTTACAGGCTTCAAGTGAATAGCTTTGACTCGAGAAAAGATGTCAAAGAGTCACTTTGCTCTAGCCAATTGTGCGCAAACAAAGGTCACCGGAACTAATTGCTACTTTTCTTTAAGAAACCACAAATCACAAAGCCACCTCGGCTTGCAACGTTTTGCCTGAAAATATCAATCCTCCCAGCAAGCTTCTGCACAACTTCGGGAGTATTGTTTGCCTGAAATGTCAAAGTCTAGCTTCGCACTCGAGCCTATTCCACAAAAAGCCAGCCAGCCAGATAAGCAAGCAGTATCTCAGCTCGGCTGGGACTCGAGTCACTCAGCTACCCAAGTTAAGAGACAAAGAACCAATGAAGGCTGGATCGAGGACTATCTGCAAGAGCAAGAAGTGGAAAAGAGCGACATACTTGCGGAATACCCCTACAAAGCCATCAGAGTCCTTATTCTGTATTGGGAGGACGACGACCTTGGTCTCATCCACTACATAGAAGACTTGAAAATAGTCTTTGGCAGCATCTACAGTTTTCCCACCTACTCTTTCGCGATCCCTTCGCATGAACCACTCTCGTATATTGAAGAGAAGATAGCCTCGCTCAAATCACAATTTTCGAATAAGAGAGAGCTGTTGCTTGTGTACTATGGTGGCCATGGAAAATTCGGGATGGACAACCTGATGATGTTGGATGCATATAAGTAAGTCTCAATGCACCTTTCCATCCCCAACCGTTCTCACACAAGCCTAGATCTTCTCCCGAAAATACCCAAAAACCTCCCTCTTTCCTCTGGGAAGACTTCCTCTCAGCTCTCACCACTCCTACCTCAAAATCCTCTTTCTGATAGACTGCTGTTTCGCCGCCGGTGCCATCAACAACTCCTCAAGACTTAGTGGCGGCATCATCGAAGTCATCGCGGCCTGCGGGTTTGAGACGGAGTCGTTTGGTGGAGCGACCTCGTTTACACATGCCTTGATCGAAGAGCTGATTTCGAAGAGTAAGGGACGAACAATGTTCTCTGCGCAGGAGCTGCATATGGGGATTATGAAGAGGGTATTAGAGCGTAGAGAGTACAGTACAGACGCGAAGACGCCGGTGTTGATGCGGTTGAGACAGAGAGATTGTAGAGAGGGGAGTGTATTGCTGAGGAGTTGTGGTAAGGAAGATGAGGATGAAAATGCGGGAGAAGTTTTGAAGAGACTTGTAGAGCATGACACGGAGTACTTGAAAATGAGGGTGCCTGTTATTCCATGTACGTCTTGTGGGGGGACTGGAACTGCCTGTGTCGACGAAAATTACGAGTCTGAGAGACTAGTACCAGAGATTATTGGATGGGGGGTCGACGAATCTTCCCTACCAACATTGCCGTGAGAAGGCTAAGTCTAATACTTAATTAAACCACAATATGTTCCTTGGATTCAAGGATTGAGAAGACTAGTAAAGCTGGTCGTGCCTCGGATTGGGTTGTGCAGTGGATTGAAGTTTCAATTAAGAAGTCGCAATCTGGTGCTTCAGTGGAAGTTAACTCGCTGAGTAGTGATGTAAACTGACTGGCGGTGTTGTCAACAAGTTGTTGGATTGTAGTTCTAGCATTATGGCCGAGTTTACGTTGAACAACTAGTTTGTCACTTTTCAAAGAGCAATAAAGACAGGCAGTTGAGCGCAAAGACGTGGGATTCCTGTTTTTCTGGGTACAAGTGCCAACGGTTGAATCGCAGTCCAGAGTCTTCGCTCCGTTTTTAGGTCCCAAAGAACACATCAATGAAAAAAGCTGCACAGGTCCCCTTTCTGTCTCATAGGCCCCAATCGAGAACCCAATGAGTTCCCATAGAACAATCATTCTATCTTCTACGAATCCGTAGGAATATACAGATCAATAATTCTGGTAAAACGACCTCCTTCGCCGCCGTTCGGTCCGCAGGTTTATAAGTGGTCAATGAAACATAGATTTGAATAGAAGAAAACCAAGCCAAGGAAAAAAACCCAGCTATGGCTTCATTATCCTCAACTCCCAATGCGCATACACCTCAGGTCATCTCCACGTCTTGCCCGGCCCTTGCCTCAGCCCCTTCTCTTGACCGTGCCTGCTCTATCAGCTGGAGGGTTGTTCGCAGACGAATTCAGAGAGATGCTGCCGTAGCTTCAAGTGAAGCTGCTGTAACTGGAGGCCAACAAATTTGTCCGGGGCTTACTCCAAACAAGTTAGTGTCATTGCCAAATAAAACTATCCAGGTAAACTGCTCAGATTTATATGTGTTGTAATCAATACCCATATGTGAGTTTCTGGAGCGCTCCCGCTCATAGTAGACGTTGACATAGTAGACGTTGAATATGTGATTGACTTCGGTGAGCGTCTTCCGAGGTACGATGGTACTGTATCGATAGTAGTGCTCGATGATGGCGTCTCGTTGCGAAACGTAAGCCGGGCGTTGAGACATGGTGATGCGATCAGAAGACCAATAAAGCTTAATTACTGATCAATCGTATTCGGAAGGTGTCACTGTTTTGAGTTGCGTCGTGGAAATTGTTGGTGTATTGGGGTGGAGGGTAGCGAGGTAAAACTTTTTAAGATTATGGGAGAGAACGACCTTGCAAAAGTAAAGTTCTCTCTAGCGCCCCTTTATGAACCCTTATTTCGTGAAGGCAAGAGCTCGTCCTCAACCGGGACTTTCTTATTTGAGGGGGAGGAGGTCAAGATTGAATCTCATATTTGTTGACGTTCGGAATTGAGCCACTCAGAGCTGTTGTTATCTCGCTACCCCTTATTACTTCCAGCAACTTCATGTTTTCAATTATAGCTGAATAACACAATCAAACTACTATCCTACATTTCGAGAGAACGTCTCGGCTTTCGAACGTTATTTGGGTGAATTGAGTCTCCAAGTGCGGTTGTGCCATTCACAAAGAAGCCGGGAGTCATTCCCTCAGGTTTGTTTCCAAGTCCTTCCAATTCCGTCCGCAGCGCATAGATCTAACGCCGACTGCAGCCTCTCAACATCCACGTCCATCCCTAAAACGCATTTGAAGTCTCGAAATACCTTCTACCCCATCTATTTGAAGCCCGTCCAGCTGCCACCACAATCTCCACTCCACTCCGCAAGCAACCCTCCGCAAACAATATGTCTAACAGACGTCCCCTTCAGCGTTTCATCTCTGAAAGTGTGATCAAATATCTCCAAGATCACGAGCTCGCATCTGATGTAGAAGATGGCTGGTACGTCCGATGTTGCATTTGCTTTAAATTTTGCGCCAGCCGACGTCTACTTTGGGGGCGCCCTCTTCACCTACCGAAGTTTCCTGGTCATTAGGCTAATCTATCTATAGGATCTGGATCCACAAAGCAGCTTTCTCGTCTTTCACCTCCTCTACCGCTGCATTTGACCAAATGGTACACAGAGACTCCCGACACCTCTGTGTTCCGGAGTTCGTTCAGAGCGTCCAGACTTTCCAGGCTCTACAACTCGATCCAGCTAAATCTCGGACTGTATTTGCTGGGTTCATCAGAAACGCCCAACTCGGTGTATTGGACTACGCCAAGAGCTACGTACAATCTGTTCATGGAGATGCCGTGGAGGAATTTGATGAATGGAGTAGGGTCATGGATCGTATTGGCCTCGATTCTCTCTGGAAGAGCAGGATGTTGGAGGCGAACAAAGAAAGACAATCGAGCTCGTGGTACCGTCCGACCAGCTCTCTCAAGGATGAGGTATATTATATGATGGATACTCTTTTCGCGGAACTCAACAACATTGAGGGTAAGGTTAAAGCGAAGTACAAGGAACTGAACAATCCTACCGAGACATGGCCCCGGAATGAGGAGAGGGGGGGCTTCGGTGACTTTAAACGGTAAGTTTAACAACACCCTCCCCACACCCTCCCTTCCTCTCTCAAGGCTTCTCATACTTACATCTCTATAGGGGCGTTGACTTTTGAGCTCTAAGCTAATCAAAGCTGCACGGATTTTTCTCGAAATCGCCGCACTCGCGTTCCTGTGTATACCAACTACGTCGTCTGAGCAGGCCGGTATAAAATATGTGGAGACGGTGAATAGAGACTTGGGGTCTTGAGGATACTGGTTTGTTACCTGTGTTGCGTATTACCGGCATCATCGTCTTAGTATAGGGACGAGAAAGGAAAGATATGTATCCAAAAGCCATTTCCCGCTCTTCATTGATCCCGAAATACAGTGAATCTGAAAATGCTCCTTGGGTACTAAAACTGTATCTCGCTTGTGAAGACGTCTTGCCACCTTGCCCTTTCTCGGGCTGCAACTTCCATCCGCAACAACTTAACCTTCAAATCTGCACCAGTACTGCGAAGGTACTTCTCCGTCTTTCCACGACGTCTAGATAGTATAGCTCATTACCACTCTCTTTACATCAGGAGAACCACCAGGCCAGCTTGGGGTTTCAAGCCAAGAACGTCGACCGACGAGCTAACACCCCATGGATTTAATTCCCCAGATACACTCACTGTTGAAGCTGATCTGTCCAACTTGAGGGCAAAAATGGCAAACCCCATTCATGATATGGACTTAGGATCATATGGGTCACGCGAACCCTCGCCCAGCGATCATCCCAGGTTCAGAGATGAACACAATCTTAGAACAACCCTTGTACTCCAAGCTCTGCAGCTAGGGTATAGAGAGATCCATGCGCTTCTACTATACTGGGAAGATGATGATCTGGGGGTCGAAGATGAAGTCTGTCAACTGGAGACGGTATTCAAATACACGTACCATCTCAAGAGTATCTGCAAGTACCGTATTCCGTCGGTGAATAGCTATGAACAACTCTGCAACATGGTAGAGCGCTTCATAGATGAAAAAGCAAGTCCAAATAACCTCTTCATCGTATATTATGGAGGACATGGAGGGCTCAACATGCACCATAGTCTGGAAATATCAGCTATCAGGTCAGTACCGCTAACCTTTTCCCTTCCGACCACAATTTAACATTTATGTAGGGATCCAAGAGAACCAGGGGCGCCGGACCCTATAATCGAATGGTATCCAATTCAATATAAGCTAGAGACATGCAGCTCGGATGTTCTATTCCTGATAGACGCATGCAGTGGATCTGCCGCCGTCATACCCTCCATTATTGGGATCCTTTATTGCCGCTTGCGGGTTCGATACCACCGCACCTTCCCCAGGATTTAATACTTTTACGACTGTTCTCATTCAAGAAATGAACATCTTTGCAGACTCTGGTGTCGTCGACTTCACAGTTGCCGAATTGTACCGGCGCATCCATAACAAGAGCCTCCTTCTTGGTGGACCATGTTCTGCACCAGTTTACTTGCCAGCTGCTGGAGACATGCCGAGCATTCGATTACGGGTCTTGCAAGAGCCATTCGAGGGCTTGGACGACGAGCCAGAGCTATGACCGACCAATAACGAAATCAAGCTAGAATCTTGCAAGCTCATGCCCCCCAAACCAAGCCCAAAACCCACGGGCGGGTTGGCCACCCGCAAATTCCGAGAGAAATGGGCAATTGTTTTCTATGAGATGCGTCTCGGACGTCGCTGAACTATTGATATGTCGCATGACTCGAGTTCGGCCTTATGAAGATACAACGCAGGACAGTCTGAACCGGACTAATCGCTGCTCCATGACCGGACTAATCGCTGCCATGGAGCCGATTTTCCATGTTTATGGAATATGGATCGAGAACGAGCTCCGCATTCGAGAAAGTATTGTACATCTTGAGATGCCGCTTCTCTGATGACTCCTGAATACTATCACCAAAAAGAAGAACGTACCCTTCCGCCTTGTATAGGTGATTGGGCCGCCACCATTAGGCAGCGGAGCCTGAGCTTCCAATCCCTTCGTGACTGATTTTGAAGCTGACATAGCGCTATAGAAACTCAACTCTGAGACCATATATTTTGTAGTATATGTTGAAATCTCTCGGCTGGGAACACCTTCATATACTCCAAATATATCAATATTTGTGGAAATGAAGCGCGCATATTTCCCTCTGCATACTTCGATGTCGACATTTTTGGCATTGCTGCTGATGATGTATCCCTTCTTGGTTGTGCACCCCATGGTAGCAACAAGGTAATGGGAATCTCCACCGCAGTAGACCTGGTTTGGTCGAAGGTTGTATGGGTGTCTAAGGAGGTAGCTAACTAAAAGGACTCACTGATATATATGCATTTTGGGAATTTACGTGATATCCAATGGGCTTGGTTCCGACAGTGGTTATGCGAGGACTTCTGAGGATCCATGGGGGTGATACACGACCTCAACATGAGCCCCCCAAAATCGAGGAAACTGTTAAATTGGTCCTCGGAGCTATCAATTTAGCAGAAGTACATGGCCGCCAGCAGGGACTTGGGGATAAAGTGCGGCGTCAGAGCAAGAGCATAACACGCTCAGACACACTTGAAGGCTTAGACGTTGAAATTGCACAAGTCAACCAATCAACTCAATCAATCATTTAAGGAAATGTAACTTAGGGGCCTGAGGAAAGGGCGAGATGTGGTCCGCTTCGAACTGTCTCAGCCAAGTCAACGATGGTGACAACGGCCAAGCTGAAGATGATGTCCTTTTCGCGGCTATCTTTGGCATACGTGGTCATGAGGACATTGAAGACATCATACGTGGGGTTTGCCAATGGCAGCGATCTGTTCTCCTTCCTTCGAGGGCAAATATGAGGGGATATAACTGAGCTTGGACTGTTGTTCTTGAGGCCGCTGAAGAGCTGGGATTGGGACAATCGACATTTCTCCATAGGTGGAGTGGGAGATCTCTTTCTTGCGTGAAGAGATCATTAAGGATACTCAACTTCATACCTTGATGCACATGATCAAGAGTATGCAATAAAACTATGACACAAACAGTTTAGGGACTATCTTCGAACGAAAATGGGCAATAGGGGTCATTAGGAACGAGATAAAAGACATCTAAATAACCAGACCTTCCAAACCTGCGGGACTCAACTCTCGAGAAAAGTGTGATAGCTTGAGTTTGGTAACAAATTCGATGGATTATGGGGGCGTGGATCACCCCTTGAAGCGAGTCTTTCAGCGCCTAATACACTGGACATAAGAGCCTTGAAGCTGAACCCGGGCCTTTGAACCCACCAAAATGTGCATGGATTGGTGATATCTCCTGATAAATTCCCCAATACCCGGGCCTTGGTTTCAGTACTCCTTTCAGAAGCCTTTCAGCAGCTTGCTATTTACTTATCTTCTTTGCGCCGGAGATATACCTAGCGGCAGCTTCAAGGCAGCCCCAATCAAGTTTTAAGCCATGAACTATGGCGCATACGGCGCTGAACCATGATATTCAAGGCTGTCAATGTAAGCTTCAAGCCCCTAGTCCAAAGGCTTTTGACTGGAATCTCAGAAGGCATTTGTGCTAGCGCTGATCTTCCAGCGTAGAAGCACCCATAAGCCCTAGGGGCTACAAGCCTGAATCTCGATTTAGGGATATAGTTACAGCTTACTTAAACACTAAAAGCTCTGTAAGCTGCAGCCTAGGCGCGATTTTGTTCAGGCCTCAGCTATAGTGGACCTATTCACACGCCTAACACACTAAAAGCCACATGCTGAAGTTTCTAAGCCTCTATTTCTAGGCTTCAGCCCCAGCGTAGTGGTGCGCTGTAGAGCCTAATTACTACCCTGAAAATGATCTTCTCTACTGTACAGGCCACTAGTACGCTAGGTATTCCAGTTCACACCAGGATATACATTGAATATACCTGAGTTCACTGAAAAGGGCAAAATTGTAGGAATTGAATGCTTATTAGAGAGGAGTAAGTGATGATAGCCCCTGTGCAAAGCCAGAGCATCTCCCTCCAAATTTTCACCGGGCTTCAGCACATCCACCACACCTCCTCGAAATTTCGCAATTTCTGCCACACTTCAGCCTGGTTCTCGAGATGTGGTATCGTCCACTACTGGGTTTCGATGATGGCCCAAGACCTGCCTACCACCCAGAACGACCTCCTAATCAAAGACGGCCGGAGCGTGCAAATCAAACCCCATCACCATCGCTCCCCGACCCATACAAAGAGGCTCACGTTCTCTGCTTCCAGTGGGCAGAAGATGACACCGAGGCGGAAGAGAGTACTCGCCCGTTCAGCATGTTGATGAAACAGAAATTCGGCTTCGCGTCTGTTATATGCGTTCTAATACCATCAGTCAATTCGTATGGGGCTGTGAAGAAGGCGTTGTCTGATTGGATCGCGCGCCTGTCGGACCCGGAACACCTCCTTATTGTGTACTATTGTGGACATGGTTTGAAGAACAAGAAAGGGCAAGCGGCGTGGTGCGCGTATCGGTAAGCAATCTTAGATCTCTCATAGATGTTCATACTAATAAAAAAGTACAGAACACCAAGGGCAGAAGGAGTACCAATTCCTTGCCTCGCATGGTACCTGCTACAAGAAGCTCTTTCGAACACCGTTTCGGATGTTGTTATCTTTTCCGACTCTTGCAAATCCTCTTCCTCTGCTATTACCGCTGATCCTCACGGCGGCCGGACTGAGCTTCTTGCTGCCTGTGGACACAAAGGAACGACTTTGGCAGCAGCTTATAAGAAGCAACAGTCTTTCACATACTTCTTGGTAGGTGCTATGACTGAACTTGCCAACTCTGGTGCTGGGTTTTCGATGGCTCAACTCCATGCTAAAGTCTTCGCAAAGGTAGACCGCCACCCCAACTCTCAAATCCTTGGTACCCCGGTTTACCTTCTCCTGAATGGACGTAGCGAACAATCCAGCATCATTCTAAGACCGATGAACCACCATGGCCGAAGAACCGCAGAGCTACTCGAGGAAATCGAAGGCGCAATCGACCCGCTGGTTCACATGTGGGGAGAAGTTGCTGTTGATGATGGACTGGGGGAAAAGAGGCTCGTACCCGCAGATCAATACAGGTCTCGGAGTACCATGAGATTGGCCGGAACGAAGGAACAATGGTGATGATGTTACGTTGCAAAGGGGTATGACGGGAAAGCTTCTCCGGGGGGAGGGTGTCAGCAATGAAGGATGGCTGCTTGTGACTTCGACACTGGCTTTTGAGAGATGGTGTATCGTTAGGCAACTTATTGGATACAAAAAGCTTGTTTTAGCGTGTACATAGTTGAACTGGACAGGCAAATATTGTACAGCACCACACTAAATACTTCAGTTTGTCTTCATCAGCTTAATGTCTTGATACATAACTACCCCCAAGAAACGTCAGTGTTCTATTCCACCTGTCTGTTTAAACTGCCAAGAATTAGCTCATACTGAAAAGCTGCGTGGAAGACCAATTCTCTCTCTGGATTTAACAGTCGGCATGATTCGCTGAGGTCTTCTAGACCTTCGTAGCTTTCTAGATCCCCGCTCCCAATTTCCATACGCACAACCAGAAAACTTCAAGTGAATTGGGGCTGTCATTTTAGACCTTGATATACAAGTCGAGGTGCACAATACTGTACTTTTACACAACTTGCCCACACTTCTACAAACGCAACATCGGAAGGCGTCCACGACAGCCACCAGTACCTCTCATCTCAACGACTTCGAAACAGTCATTCAACCAGGATGGCAACGTCAAACAAAGTGTCTCGAGCTGAGCCGGTGCTGAGGCTCATTGAATCGCAATCAGGAATTGTCAAGCGCGAACCCAAGCGCTCAACCGAGTCCAAACTTAACGTACACGGCTACAAGGAAGTGCACGTCTTAAGTTTTATGTGGCAAGAAGACGATCTGGGTGTAGAAGATGAATTGCTCGAATTGCATGGCGTCCTGCGTCAATGTTATAAGCCCACGTCTTCGTTGCGTTACAGAATACCCTCCAAAAATCCATATTCTAAGATGGACGCTTTGCTGAGCAGTTTGAAAGAGCTCCTTTCTCGACCCGACAATCTTGTTGTAATCTATTACGCGGGACATGGCTCCTTAGACAAGTTTCAAAGAATGCTATGGCATCCATATAGGTTGGTACTAATCAGTCCAGCTTGTAAAGTACTCTGCCGACTTATGTTACTAGTTCGCCGAAAGATCAAGAAACGCCGGTCCCTACTTTGGAATGGTACGCATTGCAAGTTGGCATCGAACGGGCTGCTTCTGATGTTCTGCTATTGCTAGACTGCTGTGCTGCGGCAGGTTCAGTCACTTCATCAGAAGTTAGTGAAGGTGGGAAGACGGAGTTGCTAGCTGCTTGCGGTCATGGAGTCACCGCCGTTGGTCCTGGAACAGAGTCTTTTACGTTCGCCTTGATTCGAGAGCTTAAGAGAATGTCGAAAAAGGGGGCCAGCTTCTCTGTCGCAGAATTGCACGAAAGCGTGTTATCTAGGATTGTTCGCAGTGGAAACTCGGAGACACCTTCACCAGTATATGTTCGTCTGAATGGAAAATCTCACCACCCTAGCATTCAACTTAGGAACTTTCGCTTCGAGGACAAGAGCCACGAGTTATTTTTGTTGTGGAAGAGAACCCAAACTATGGCTCGAGATATCCGAAAACAGAAAAACTAGATGTGAGAGGCTGACGTTCCCGGATGCCAACGAGTGTAGTGAGTTTCCTCAAATCTTGACACTATCATTAATTTTCAACCTGGACGGAAATTAAACTGACCTGCCTGTAGTTTGAGGTGTCTGCAGTCGTTTTAGGGCCATCAATCCTTGTCTCGAACATCCAATCGTTGAAGAAGTTTGGGTGTACAGCAAGGCATAGTTAGGGCTGGGAATTTGCTGAAGCTGCACAAAGGCCGTTGAGATACGTGACTATTGAAAGAACATGGCAGGAGGGGGTTTTCAGGGTTGATAGGATTGTCGTCACCGCATATCTCCATATCTCCATTAAAAAAACAAAAAGAGGCTTGACCGCTTATGCGGCTTTCCCAATGTGTAGACTCGTGGTGGAAGCCTTGTTACATGAGACCCTTTGTGAGAATTTGGTATGTGGTTTCCTTTCTCACATTCCGAGGATCTATGTTAGCTTCAGACGCCGACACAAACTCTGCGCTGGCTTCCGAGGACAAAAGGCTTTAGCCTTGAATATAAAAAGGAAAGGTTTCATGATTCAGCAAGAAGATATGTCAGGTTTACACACGGTCAGAGGCCTAGATCCTGGTCATTCAAGAGGGCGAACTCTGGAAAGATATTATTTAATATGGCCAATAGTTCAGTGTACTATCATAGCATGTAAAAAATTTCCATTGTGATCTACAGCTAATGTCTCTGCTAAAAACAAAACAAATGGCAACCCTACTACATATTACGAGTTTCCAACAGCAGCAATTGATCATCGGCGAGTTCTTTCATCATCATAATTTGTTCAATTGAGCACAGTGTAGCCCAAATCCAACAACAGAAGAGGTAATATCGTGACTTACTTCTAGAAGACAATAATTATTGGTCAAGGACCTTCAAGTATCCATCCACCTTGCGGCGCTTAGCCCGAAATCACTCACTTCATATTTATCCACTCCTTTATGGTTCAGGCTCCCTTCAGCAGTGCTTCGCGATCCAAAATCACCCGCAGTTTGTTGATCTCTTCTAGAGTTAAGTCGCTGACCATCTCTTCTTTGTTCCCGGCTTGAATGGTGATATCTTCTTTCCTGGGGAGAGTGCTAGCGACTTCCGGGAGGAGAGAAGGGAGAACTGGTGGCTGCGTAAATGGAGGTGGCGGATGGCTGTAAATGTTGTTTGACGATGAATTCTGAGCCGAAGCACGGCTTTGATTGGCAAATCTTTGGTCGTAACCACCGTAAGGTGCCGGAGCTCCCATATAAGGTTGACCTTGTAAAACATAAGATGCGGACGGTACTCTGGGTGGCGGAATTGCAGACATTGTAGATGGTTCTGTAGCAAAAGACCCGTGAGCTGAGGCCATAGAAGGTGCAGGAGCGTTATAGGCTCTTGGAGTTGAATATCCCGGTGTCGAAGAGATTTGCGGGTGCATTGAGGGAGCTAAAGGCGAGAGAATCTGTCCGAAGCTTGAGACAGGACGTTGAAGAATGGAATCAGCTGCGCAGTATATACCGTTTGAAGCCTCCGGTGATACAAAGGAAGCTTGAGGGGTGGGCAAGCTTGCAGTTGGTGTCAATCTTCCAATAGTAGTTGCATTATTCCACGCTGTATCGAACAATCTCTGATCGTCTGTTCTCCTCTCTCCATACGTAGCCGTATGATAGTACCCAGTACTCATGAGTTGCTTCGTAAAAGGAGGCGTATGTGCTCTGAACTTCTCGACCCAGAAGTTCTTAACACTCCGAACATCAATGCTGGTTCTCAAGAGGCATTTGCCGTCGCGGAGCTCAGAGACGTAGTGCCGGTCGTCTTTGTCTGGTCTCCGAACGGGACAAGCATCATAATTATGAGTCAGAGTCTCACATTTTGGACAGCCCGGCAAGTATCCACCCCGGTCTGGTATTTGGCAGTCCTTAAGAGTATTACCATTTCGAAGACACCATACGCAAAAAAACCGGCTTCTGAGCCTTTGCTTCTTCTGCTCTGGGATCATTGTTGTTCGGAAATTTGCGGACTTGGTAATGCGTCTATTTGCAACATGATGGCCAAAACGTTGTGGTTGATGGACCCTCCTTTGGGATAGCCGTGGCTGGGCACCGAGTGGACGTAAGT
Source organism: Lachnellula suecica (assembly GCA_007825345.1). Lineage (NCBI taxonomy): Eukaryota > Fungi > Ascomycota > Leotiomycetes > Helotiales > Lachnaceae > Lachnellula > Lachnellula suecica. The sequence continues at coordinate 12,966 of QGMK01000698.1, forward strand.
TGCCGCTGTTGTGACTGACCAAGTTCAGAGCTGGGTGATTGTACACCCTGTAGGATTGCTGGTTTGGAATGCTTGCTGTCGGAGCCTGAAATCGATACTGGATTTGTCGATTCACTTCCACCGTGTTCGAATACTCGCCAAGCGCTGTCGGGGTTAAACCCTGATTCGAGAAGCTTAGTCCAGGAATCGTTGATTGCTGATGGCTTGGAGACGCCGTATCTCTGAGCTGAAGATTACTCTGGTAGATGGGGTTCGATACTTGGGCCGGGGGAGCTCCTGGTTGAGGTTGCTGATGGAACGTCGGTTGGAATCGCCAGTGATCACTGGCTGGCACGAAATCGGAGTCTTGTTGCTGCGTCGCCATTCATACCTGATTGTGGTAATGCGGCAATTGTTGCTGGTTGAACTGGGCTGGGTTGGTGGCAGATCCCATCTCTTGCTGACGAGAACGCCGTTCAATCTGTGCACCTTGTGGATTTGGGACTCCGTAGTGTTGTTGGCCATTGTGACTGGTCATGTCACCCGGGCTAAGAGTGGCTCTTCGCATGTTGACTTTGGATCTGGACGCTGACCAGACACAAGCTCTTGCTTTTGCGTGGGATGCTGTCGGACGTATCGTAGAAAGGGACCAGGAATGTGCGAGGCGTGCAGGGTGTAGATTTTGCTAGCTACTTTGAAAACAGGTCGCAATTCAATATAGATGTTTGAAACTCGCCGAAGGCCTATAGGTCAAATGTACTTGGGAGGAAACGAGTCATCTTACTCCGCCTTCATCAGGACTTGGCAGGCCTTGAAAGCATTTTTCTTAAGTCGGCATCATCTGCAAAGGAATTTGTTGCTGGTTATTCACCCTTTATTTTCCACTTCGAGGTCTTTATTGCCAAGTAGAACGCGGTTTCATTGGCCTTTGGGTTGGGAGGGTATTGAGAAAAAATTCCCAGTGATTGCGACATACGTTATACTGAAAACCAACTAACACCTATATACAGCACCGTTGATAGCGATGTTTTCACATGAGATCAGGAGAATATGATCGCGCTTGTTTCTTCGCTTAAGCCAAACAAACCCCTTAAATCCGCCCCACTTTATTCCATGTACCTCCGCGAAGGCACAGGCGGAGGTACTTCATGCTATCTCAACAGACTTCCACCAGCTGTATACTTCACTGGGAACATCCGCGATGGGTAGCAATATCCGAGCCAATGACCACCAGGAAGTAAATCAGATTCGTTCGTCGTACATCTGAACGCACGTGATGCATCGAAGCACCGGCAGCGGTTTGCCCCACTGGAACATGTAGCATTGAAGCACGGAGGCGGAGGCGGTAGGCGAACCTTGACAGGAGGCGGCGGCGCGCTAGTTGCGTTCTACTCCCCTCCCAATGCTCTACAAAAGAAAAGTCCAGCTCCCATAATCCCAAACTATCCTTACACACCACATCCACGACCATATCTTCGCCATGGCCCAACCCAATCCTCCACCCTTCATCCACCATAGCTTGGCCGTGGCCCAACCTTTCCCTCCGGTCCCATACGCAGCCCCCGTTGAGATCTTCAACGTTCCCCAGCAAGCCTACTACTCAGAAGTCCACGTTTTGCTTATCAACTGGGGTATATCACCACTTCCCCTCCTCTCAACACTTATTCCAGAAACCGCCTCATCAGTTCCCAGAACTGCTAAGAAGTCCCTTGCTAACTCATTCGCAGCCGAAGATGATATAAAAGCACGCCGGGCAGAAACAGAAACGATGCTCAGCTTCTTCAAAACACGCCTCGGCTTCACCTCCGTCGTAACCTTCAACCTCCCCTCCCTCAACCCCTACGTCGCCCTCGACATCGTGCTTTCCACCTGGCGCAACTTCCTCTCAGACCCCTCCCGCCTGCTCATCGTCTACTATGCCGGCCACGGCGGTCGCGATCGACGCGGTAGGGTGATGTGGAGTGCCTACAAGTAAGTCTTTGCCCCTCTCACCAAGCCAAACCACATTAACATTTGCCAAATCAAAGACAGAAGAAAGCTTCCGGCGTACCAATTCCAGAAGTCGAATGGTACTCACTGCAAACTGGCCTCGAGCGCACCGCCTCCGACGTGCTCTTCCTCATCGACTGCTACGATGCCGTCGGCGGCGGTCGCAGCTCAGACGTGCAGGACGGCGGCAAGACGGAGCTCCTCGCAGCCAGCGGCCTCAAGATCCACGCCTCGGGACCCCCAGGCCTCAAACCCAAATCCTTCACCATGGTGCTTCTCAACGCCCTGCACGACCTGCTGAATCCCAGTAGAGGGGACTTGGTGACTTGCTCCGTGGCCCAGTTGCATGAACGCTTGCTGGCGATGATTATGGGGCCCGTGTATGTGCGCCTGAATGGACGCAGTGATGAGGCGAGCATTCAGCTGCGGAAGCTGGACCATTTTGGGCGTAGGGGCATGGAGGTTGCGGTGAAGCTGGGGGCGGCTACTGGGCATCTGGGTGGAATGTATGGGGATGACAGTCAGAGAGGGCAGTTTTTGATTCAGCCTGCTGTAGATTTGGAGGTGAAGCAGGAGCCGCTTCCGATCGCAAATTGTGCTGGAGCTCTATAAGTAGAAGCTGCTGAGCATCTTAGGTGGGATGGGGAACGGGGCTGCGGGGTGAAGATAAGGATTCTTTGTCGTCTCCGATAGATTTTAGAGGCATAGAAGCTCTAGAAATTTCTAGCTCTTAGCAATCAATCTCTTCGCCACAACCTTCTTGACTGCCCTTGAACAATCTTTGAACCGGTGACATTCACCATCGCGTCCGAGTGTGAAGAAGATGCTTGAATTCGTCACGTGAAAGACATATTCTCGGTGTCGCTTAATAAAGGGGCAACAAACTAAGCTTTGGACGTGATGCTTCGCCAGCGCGGGCAACGGTCAGACTCAAGGACACTTGTTTAAGCGTAGGAAAAAGGTATATTGGAGAGACCCAAGTGGTCCCCGAAGTAATTCGATCAAAACTTGAAGTCATAGCATCACCGTAACGCAAAGGACGAGGAGTATATATTAGTGAGAAAGTTCCACCGAGACCGAGACCTGAAGAACTATTAGTTTCTGCTCAAGTGAAGTCAGAAAGCTTACCTGCCTACCTGCTTCATCGAATAAGAAGTTCCGCTCGAGCTGCGTTTGCAGTTCGTTAAATTGAGTGCAGATCGTTAAATCACTCGAGCTGTACTTGAGCTGATAATAATCACCCAGAGCGAGGAATCCCGGCCCGAAGGCACGACCAAGACCTGATAATTGTTCGGAGGTAAGCACGCTACAAGCTATTTCCCTCACCATGAAAGTCACTTCTTATCATAAAAGAATGTCATTGGCTTCTATGTACAGAATGGGTGAACACTTAACCATCTACAGGTTATCGAGATCTCTTTGGATCGTGTACGTTGTGTCTACTACGAGACTTTTGATGCACGAGGCAGCCACCGGTTTTCGACTTGCTTCGAGGCTGCAAGAGCACCACTGCGAATCTTAACTCTACAACAAACCCGACTCTTCCTCCTCCATGAATATCTCCTCATTCGGTGTTCGGCCTGTCTTGAAAGAATATACCGGAAAGCATGCCTGTCTGTCAGATGTGGGAGTAACTAGACTATTAGCTGCCAGGCAGCCAGCTGCAGCCTCCGTGGGACACCGACGGGGGTGTGGAAGTCCTAGGTTGCATGTTGTGGTGCTGGCGTGCAGGGGTGTTGGGAGCCATATCTCCGCCACGAATTCTAGGTGATACAGATCTGCTGTCGCTGCGTACAGACGAGTTGGGGCGTCTGCCGGACGTTGCCATGTTGTTACCGGGGCGTTCTTGATGTCGCGAGTTTCGATAACGCGTATTGCTGGCCCTCGAACCCGCAGGCTGTTGAGTAGCGTCATGGAAGTCGGCGGTTCCTCTACCCCGAGTACCCCATCTGGCGGCGCCAGATATGCTAGTAGTGGCATTTGATGGTGCTACACTTCGGATCGGGAGTTGAATGCGTCGGGCTCCGGCTGAATCTTGTGGTTGAAGTTGTGGAGACTGATTTCTCACAGCAGGTGTCGGGGCCAGGGCTATCTCGTAAACATTCTTTGGTGGGATACCAGGAAAGGGTTTGGTAGGGTCTCAGAAAGATTAGCCCCCGCGAAAGAAAATATCCGTCTATGATTCAAGAACTTACAAAAACATTCCCACATCCATTTCTCAGCGAGAAAGTTGCAATAGTCGTCGGTGAACTGTGCGTAGTCTGGCAAGTTTATCCGTCTGGAAAATTTATCTCCCTGTTCGGAAAGATGTTGCTTTGGAAGTCCCATCTTCGTTGCCTCTTCCCAGATGCGATCCCTGACCGATAGGTAGCCCGGGGCTGTGGAGGCGTAAGGTAAATGGCTAGCTTCGAAGATATCTTTTGGTGGAATTCCAGGGAATGGCTCCGTAGGAGCTTGAACATGCTATCAGCAAGCCGCAAAGTTATTTATTTCGAATACCAAACTTACAGAAGAATTCCCAAGTCCACTTCTCGACGAGATATTGGTGATAGCTTTTTTTGAAGTGTGCGTAGTCTGCCGATTTCGTCCTGTCGGTGAATTCCTGGCTTTTGTCGAAAAGAATCTGGGCTTCCTCGCCGAGCGACGGCCACTTCTCTAGGATTTGGTCCTCGACGGAGGTGTAGTCCGACATTGTGGCGATGTACTGGTTGGGGTAGGAGATGGGATGGTAAAGATGCGCGCACTGATTGTTTGTAATGTTATAATGCGCAGATGGGTATTATGGAGTGTTGATGTTGTCCTGAAGATCGAAAGTAAGAGCGAAGGGGTGAGTAAACAATCCGAAGCGCGAAGCGAGTCACGTGTAGACTATCATCAACTTTCAAAAACGTAAGCATCAACGAAGGTATCAGAAGGAAGGAACAACGCCCTATATGGCAATAACGTTCGTACCGGGTAGAGGTGTTCTGGTCTCGGTCTCAACAAAAGACGAAAATTTGGCCAATTCTTCCTCGTCACGCCTCTCGATTCCCCCCCCCCCCCCCATAAAAGAGCATCTTATGCTGTAGAGGCGCCTTTAAGTAGGCAACTGCGACGATGCACAAGTTATCTTCAGAGGCCTTTTATTCTTGGTAATCTTGGGCTCTGCGGCGTTGAAACAATAAAACATATAATCACAACAAGGAAACGCATCTCGAAGCCCAACTTCAGGTCTCGAAACACATAAACAACAACTCCCACCGTACAAATACAACGAAAGAAAACCCCACAAACCAAACCACATAACTTCTAGCGCCATCATAATTCCCAACGCATTGAGCCGGCTGTTAGCCTCCCTGAAGTGTATCTCCCCATTCAGGATTTTTTAGCGGAGACAGTACTTGAATAATAGCACCCCTATGTATTCATTCCGCCAAAAAAGGCTGGATTTCGGAGGAGGAAATGAAGAGAACAACTTGCTTGAATCTTCTGATATCTGTGACTGTAAAAGACAGTGAGTAAGCATGGTGCATCAGGAAACCTCCGTCCGAAAAACTGAGAACAAGCCATCGAAATCATCGCCTCGTCTTCGACACTTAGAAATGGAAATCCTGGACACAAAAGCAACCTATCTAGCTCCCCAACTTTTACTTCAAGCAAACCAGAAACCCAAACTTTTAAATT
>QGMK01000699.1:0-18550 GCA_007825345.1 Lachnellula suecica
ATGGGTTATACCTGGTGGCGAATTGTAAGGGTTCTCTCTTTTGGGGTTTGTTGAACAGTTTGGAGCAAATCATTCGTGATTCCCGTGTACGCATTTTGACTTGCAAGAACAACACATTCAGTTCAATGGTCTTTCGTGAATCGAACCTCGCATAGCCGGCCGTGAAATCATAGCCACCCAATGAAAAAAAATTATAAATACCGTCAGCAAGATTGCAAAAATTTGCCGGTAGCTTGACGATAAATATCATGGAGAACATACCACTGTTTCCAGATCCTTTCCGGAGCCTTGGCTTCACCGTCGGCGTAGCACACGCGAACAACCTTCTCCCCGACGACTTGCTGAGAAAATGGCAGATATTTTTATGTGATGCGCTGGCGGGCAAGGTGTGTGAGGATATGGACATATTTTTGGAAGAACTGAGGGCGTTTGTGTATGGACCGCTCGGCCCTAGTAAAAACATGATTGAGCTGGCGATGGAAGGGTGGAGAAAACTGGTAGGAACTTAGGGTCATGGTATATTTGAGGCTGATAGACAAAAAGAGAAACCTGACATAGGTGGAAAGCCCAAGTGGGGTATCTTCGTATACACGATGTAGTTTGACAAGAACCTAGTCCCAATATGAACATTCGTACACTGGAATAGCTTTCAAGCTTACTCCCTAATATACAAATACATGTTTCCTCATCTATCCATCTTCCCACCCGTTAGTTCCTCCGCTATCTTCTGCATCCTCTTCCCAGTAAGTGGCGCCGGTCCTTGATGATACTGGGCAGCCACCTTCTGGTTATGGTTAACCACCGTCAACATATCCTGCACCGTAGGAGGAGATCCGCTCGCCTCCCAAATGTTGTCCGAGTTCGAACCCTTGAACGGTTTGGGTACAAAGATCGCCTCAATCTCCTCATCCAGCTGCTCCTCCGTCGTAATGAAAGAGCGAGCATGCATGTACAATGTATGCAGCGCATTCTTCCTTGCTTCCTCCCGCATGGCTTCCTTCGCCTTGACTCTGGCCGCTTTTGCCAAAACCCGCTCTTCGCGTCGAGGATCGGGCACTGATCTTTGAAGTGTGTTCGTTGCTTGTGTGATGGTTGGGTTGGTCAATCGCTCGTCCTCCCGCTGTGGCGCGTTGAATACTCTGGCCCTCTCTTCGCTGCTCTTCTTACTTCGATCGGACACATTCTTTTCTGCCCAGTACTTCCTCGTTTTCAGCGTTTTGATTCCTTCCACCAAGTTTTCGCGTCTGTTTGCAGCGATCTTGCGTTTCCAGGCTTCATAGTCGTTTGCTGGAGCGGCTTCTTTCTTTGGCAGGCGAATCGTTTTCTTGAAAAATCTAGCAGATTTTGGGGGTCCGCGGTTTGGAAATATGTTTCGAGGCGGAGGGAGGACACCTTTGATATCAAGTTTGGGAAGCCTTTGGGGCTGGAGGGTGGTGGGAATCTCTATGAACTTGGGGTTCTCGGGTTGGATCGCTGAAAGGGGTGTAGATGAGCTGAAGGGTCGGAGGTTGGTGGCATTGAGGCACCTGAACCGGGGGACAGCCCTCAACTGACTTGCGGGTAGTGCGGGAGGCATTCTGGAGACAGCCTACGCTGGGTGGGAAGGCGCAGGTGAGGTTGTCTACGGCTCAAGCTCGAGGCTGTTGTCGACGGAAAGGAAATATTTAGCGTCGACTTTAGCGTGCTCGGCCACAGCCACACTTGCCGCCAGTAATCCCAGCCACAGGAACTTACTTTTTCCGGTTCCGACTTCAAGAAAAAAATCATCTGCCCGCCTTTTCCATTTCGCAAACCACACCTTAACTTCGGATCCCCAACAACAGCGCACCGCGCAACCACACTCATCATGGGTACCGGAAAGAAGGAAGCGGCCAGGAAGATCCGGCAGAACAAGGTCGGCGATGGCATGGCCAATGTCAAAGTCAAGGGCGAGAATTTCTATCGGTATGTCGCGCATGCGCCGAATTCTTTCTACGGTGCAAGCTGACCAAAAATGTCTGCAGCTCGGCGAAGAAGGTCAAGACCTTGAATATGTTCAAGGATGGCAAGGCTCAAAGGAACGCTGACGGAAAAGTTACGAAAGCTGCTTCATTCCAAAGTCGACAAGTCCCTGTAGCACGAGTCGAGCCGAACAGGAAATGGTTCACGAACTCCCGAGTCATCGGCCAGGATGCTATCACGTCTTTTAGAGAAGCCATGGCCGAGAGGTCCTCAGATCCGTACTCCGTGCTACTCAAGAGTAATAAGCTGCCCATGAGCTTGATCCGTGACGGGGAAGGAAAGAATGGAATCAAACAACACAAAGCCAAGATGACTGTCGAGGCGTCGCCATTTGGAGATGTCTTCGGTCCCAAGGCGCAGCGAAAGCGTGTCAAGCTTGGCGTTAGCTCGCTGGAGGATTTGGCAGGCGACAGTTTGAAGTCTCACGACACCTATTTAGACCGCCTCGAGCAAGCCAAACTCTTGAGCGGTACCTCCAACGATGTCGAGGCGGTCGGCGAGGCAGTCGCAATAGATAACGGATATCTTTCCAGCGCTCGCGAGGCTATCTTCAACAAAGGGCAAAGCAAGCGGATATGGAACGAGCTTTACAAGGTCATCGACTCCTCGGATGTCGTTATCCATGTTCTCGATGCCAGAGATCCCTTAGGAACAAGATGTCGAAGTGTGGAGAAGTATATCAAGGAGGAGGCACCACACAAGCACTTGATCTTCGTTCTGAACAAGTGCGATCTGGTCCCTACCGGTGTTGCTGTAAGTTATGCTGCTTTTCTTCATTTTTTTTTTTCTTGTTCCATTCCCCTGTTCCATCGTTAAGTCAAGGCTCCTTCTGCATTTCTGTGCTATTCGTAATGGAAGGTCGTCTGTTACAACTTTGGTAGATTGAGTCCAATCTCGCCGCTCTTAATCTTCGGATCGTGAGTAGATAGCTCACCGTCTTGGGGAGTCTATCGTAAAGAGTTTGGTGCTGTTTCGTTTGAGTTGAAGGCTACTTCCGCTTCGGTGGCTGTGTGGTAGTTTTCTTAGTAATGATTCATACATACCAATTCAAGCTTTCTGCCTGCAATTACTAATATTCTCCAGGCCTCTTGGGTTCGCTACCTCTCCAAAGATTACCCTACTCTCGCATTCCACGCTTCTATCACCAACTCCTTCGGCAAGGGTTCCCTCATCCAACTCCTCCGCCAGTTCTCCTCCCTCCACTCAGACCGCAAGCAGATTTCCGTTGGCTTCATCGGCTATCCCAATACCGGAAAATCCTCCATCATCAACACACTCCGAAAGAAGAAGGTCTGCACAGTTGCGCCCATCCCCGGAGAAACCAAAATTTGGCAATACATCACACTCATGAAGAGAATCTACCTCATTGATTGTCCCGGTGTCGTTCCTCCCAGCGCAACAGACACGCCTCAGGATATTCTTCTACGAGGTGTAGTCAGAGTTGAGAATGTTGAGAACCCAGAGCAGTACATCCCCGCCGTTCTCACAAAGACCAAGCCTCAACACATCGAGAGAACCTACCAAATTAAAGGTTACAAAGACCACATCGAGTTCTTGGAGCTGTTGGCAAGAAAGGGAGGGAGATTACTTCACGGTGGAGAGCCAGATGTTGATGGTGTCGCAAAGATGGTGTTAAATGATTTCCTCCGAGGCAAGATCCCATGGTTCACGCCGCCACCTCTCTTGGAGGGTGCCGAGGATAAGGAGAAAGGCGTTGAGGGCCGCTCGGGCCGTCTCGGGGAGATGGGCAAGAAGCGGAAACGCGATGATGAGTCTGTGGCGGATACATCCATGGCAGATGCCACTTCCACTATCGCCGAAGACGACGAAGTGTTCGAGGGCTTCGGTAGTGATAGTGAGGGCGGTGTTGAGTTGGATGCCGTTGACGCAGTCGATGCAGCCTTCGGACTTGATTCTGAGGATGAAGATAGCGAGGATGCTGCCGAAGATGAAGAAGAGGATGAGGACGATGATGCTGATGCGGCCGCGGAGCAATTATTAGAGGAGCTCAAGGAGGACGCCGACGATTCGATAGAAAAGCGGAGACCGTCCAAGAAGAAACGTCAAAAGACCTAGATAAGTAGCGTAATCAAAACAAAATACCCCCGCGTTTCAGCCTCGTTAAATCTGACCATATCTCTATGATTTTGTTCTTCGTGCTTTTTAAAAACAACTGTCACTCTCGAATAAGCCTTATATAAGTCGTCTTTTTGGAGTCAAAGTGAAGTCAGGCCGAGTGCGCTTTGGGATTATACCTTTGGGAAGAACACACTGAGTAAATAAAGGCAGGTGTGGGTATGCCAAATTGAAAGAATGACAAGATTCTCCCGTTAGGAGTACGCCAAAATGCCCCACAATTGACTTGAATTCTAGAGAGTCGGGTAGCCACACGCAATATATCCTAATAAGCAAATTTTGGGCAAACTTGTTCTGGCCAGGGTAGTTTTCGATCTGATAACCGATTCATAAGTTGGTAGGCATCCGCATCCTATGCCCGACGGGATTTCAAGTTGGGATCGATGCTTGATTGCAGGTCTAGGGATGTCCTTCCGACACTTTGCAAAGGCATTAAGACTGCCGGCTGCGAGCCCGGATGGAGAGGCCGGGCCGCTCTGGGGAGGGGCGCCGGAACAAGATTTGAGATTGACGGTCTTTGCTTAAATCTTTGGATTAATTTTTTACAGTTTTGAATTTATTGACTACTTTTTGGTTTTTTCATGCTTAGTTTTGGAGATTTGATCCCATCTTTCAATTCTCAAGGCGAATTTCCCGGCCGGGCATGGTGCTCAGTCGTCACGTGTATCAGTGTGCTAATTTATCGAAGTGAATCTATAATTGTAGTTTTTGTTTTTGTATCATGGGTATTACTCGATTCCTAGCTAATTCGACAAGTCAGATGGTGTATCACAGTCAAGACCCTTCACTTCCTCGAACAGCATAAATTCCATGGTATTTTCTGAAGCTCAACGGTTCTTTTATTCCACTACCTCTACTCTACTCTACCCACATCTCATTGTAGCCTACTTACCTAGCCTATCTACAGCGTAATAGGAAACTTAAAATCAAACCCCTCATACCACAAAACCAGCACCTCGACCCCAAAACCCCACCACAACCCCATTCATCTCCTCCAGCTTGCCCGTCGCCATATCCAAGGCGATGGCCCACAGCATAGCATCATTAACAAACTCCCTCATCGCTGTCTCACTGCCACCATTGATTTTACCCTTTTCCTTCCAATTATTATACAAATCCCTCCATTCCCGCATCTCCGCGTCGTTGATATCCTTATTCTTGTGCCCTTCTTTCACGAGCTCATGGATTTTGGTCCATGGGAAGCTGGAGCCTAGGATGCGCTTGTAGTGCTTAGCCACCTCGGCAGATTTGATGCCAGGGAGTTCCTCGGTTGGTGTGGCATCATGCGTGTTACTGGTGTCTGTTTTGGTTAGGGCTTCGGTGAGGGCGCGGAAGTCTTCCGGGTTGAGTAAGGCACGAAGAATGAACGCGATCTCTGGGACTTGGGGTTTGTCTTCGGAAGAGCTTGCTTTGGAAGAGCTCATCTTGGAAGAACTCATTTTGAAAGGTTAGCGTGTAGGTCTGGTTATAGATCCGTTTCCTTGGGTGCTGTTGAAGTGTTCAAGGTGTATTTAAGTGTGGAGGTAGGGTGGAAAGTTAGCGGTGTATAAGTAGTAGAAGGGAAGAGATGTGAAACGTGAGGATTGTTACCAACGTGTCAAGGGGGCGTAGTTATTGATTCGAAAGTCTGGAGCGAAGAATAATGCTAGCCTGCTAGCTACTAAAGTGACTCCAGTGCCTTGTGGCATATGAGTGGCACGTAAAAAGGGCGAATACGGTATTCTGGAGAGTAGGGGGTCTTCTAGCTGCGAAAGTAGAGACTCCAATAGCATCATCTCGTAGTCAGAGCAGCTTGAGCACAATAGGATATCCTTCCACCACCCTTCATTCCTTCCTCTATCTGGCTGGTCCGGAAGTTCCCAGTCGAGATCCACCTCTGTAAACTCAGTCTGCTCATGGAATACACCAGTGATGATAAGCAAAATATAAGAAACCAAGTCAAGAACGACATTCAGGGATCTCTCCAGTCGCAAAGAGGTATCCTCAGATCTAGCGAGTGGATAGCTTCGGCTACCCCTTCCGTAGGCAATGGGATCGCAGCCAAAACCTAGCCTGACTCGATCTTTACTTCGCAGGTAAAACATCTAAATATCTTCCCTTCAGGTTGTAAAACTCGTCACCGACATATAAGTTGGCAGCGATGTCCATCAATTATCGTGGTCAAATTAATTACGGTATTGTTTCGTCGTTTGAATCAGCCCCTTAATAAGCGAATTCCGCTGCCCCACCTTCTCTTTTCGGAAATCAACGCCAGACCATTTTGCAAATTTCGGCCCATTCATTTTTGATGCCAAAATTTTACGATATTGCATTTGCATGGTGTTGTTGATCCGCATTTGGCTTCGCTCATGCAATTCAATAATCTTCCCTCAACAAATTCCACTTTTCATGGTGTCGTTGGTTCAACGCAAATGGATTCTATACTTCTGACTGTTTCAGTGATTCTTCATCGAAATCGTCAGCTTTTACTGAGATCATGAATCATGTGAGTTAGTAGGTATAGCTTTGAGCTTGTCTCCCCTCCTCTTTTTTCAGAGCTTCAATGGTGACTCTGTTCATGAGGCCGGTAATTTGGGGTAAGGATATGGACTAAAAGTCAGACAATTTCCCATCGGCTTCCACGCCACAGCATAACATTATCGGGAGGCTCTATCATTTGAGATCAGGTTATGAGGCCCAGGTTTATATCTGCAGATGTATGGCATTCTTAGGTTTAAGGAGCACAGGCTTGTCCATACGTGGTAACCTGGGTGTGAAAGGAACAGAGAGAGACGTTTATAAGATAGGGAGCTGGTGCTAACGACGAGCGTGGTTTGAGTAGAATCAGTTTTATCCCCGTTAAGTTCGGCCTGCTAGGCTTACAGCTGAATGAAAAATGTCATGTGATGACCACCACTACTATAATAACCTCATAATTTCCTAATTAGGAAGACTTACTTAACAACCAAAGCAAAATCGCAACGCACTCCTACATGATAGTAGTGCATTGATCTGAAGTAATAAATGCTTCGATGAAGCAACGGCCATGATAATAGGAGACTACAGTAGGTCACGGGGTTGTGATGCTCCCCTAGGCCTGCTTGAAAAGGTATACTAGAGCTATTGATTCATAGACAAATCTTGCTGCACATGTTCCCAGTAATCTAGTATGTTTCTAGTACGTCTTTTCTCGTTTTGTAGGGGGCTTGGTGGCTGAGCCAGTACAGTCACAGGCTGGTAAGCGTGATTCCGCGGAGTCGTGAATCATTGTGGTTGTGAGTCCGTGCCCATCTTCGCCAGTCAGAGCTGCTTCCTCTTCACGCCCCTCACGATTCCCCATTCGCGCATCTCTCAAGACTTCCTTTCGCTCCCTCTTTGTCTGTTCTCAGAAGAACCCTCACCACCATGCCTCCCCGAAGATCGAAGAAAGACGCGGAGGAGTTGAGACTAGGCTTGACCAGGCTATCTATCGAGGCCGTTCCGATTGACGACGATGAGGAGGAAGGCAAGACTGCTCACGTTAATGCACCGAGACTCTCAAACGCTGTGATCATGGCTTCAAGGGGCACGATACCACAGTACGAAAGCCGGGACCTTGCGTCTTGGGCAAGGGAGCGAGATACCATGAGGCCACCGAGAAGCGGCGGTCCGCCCAGCTTGACCTCAGCATTCGAACGCCCGATGAACGTCGCACCGGAAGTTGTCTATAGGGCTCCGATTGCGCCGATGTTTTACCCTTTTAATCCCCCGCCACTCTCCGCTGAAAGAGCTGCGGAAACCCGGGGAGAACAGTTGCCCATGGCGGACGTCTTACCCTTTCGCACGCATAAATGCACTTTTCCGACGCTGGGTGGCATCCTAGCAGCCTACGCTCTACCTGCCCGCCAAATCGATTCCGCCGGCACACCCCCTCCTAACCAACTCCTCCGAGAGGAGCACTGGGTAGTCACCTCGAGCTTCACGAGTTTCCAACTGGCCCGCTGCCTCGCCCGTCTCAGCGCAGAGTTAGACTGGGACTGGGCTGCCACGAAATATGCCTCCTTACAACCCGAATCTTCACCCTCCTTGTACGAAACCTGGACCAAAGATGTATGCGGTTTGTATCTACTCGAGTGTATTCAACAGTCCGCTCCGGCAGAGACCGTGTGGAAGGCATTACTCCAGCAGCAGGGGAGCGAGGAGAAGGCTTTGATGTATCTTCGAAGTCAAATTCATAACGCTATGTGTTTCTTCGCGGATGTGGAAGTTCGTGTAGGCAGGAATGTTGCATTCGATGTTGTTACGGAGGAGGGAAGGGGTGTTCTGCTGGCGTTTGCGAATGCTTTGCTATCTGGAGGTAAGCGTGATCGTTTTTAAAGTAAATAAGTACTGGTCTAACGCGTTTTCAGAAGATGTATTGCGATTCTTGAAAAGCAAGGCGTTTGCAAGAGGTTTGGCTTATCCGAAGGATTCTGCGCGTTATATTGAGCGTATAAAGATGCTAGTCAAGACGAAAAAGAGATATGAATAAGGACGTGCCAAAGAATAAGGTGTTTTCGATGATGGAGGATTGGGTTGATTTCTACGACAATTGTGTGTTTAGATTTGGAATTGTTGGATACAGTGCGGCGCTAGCAAGCAAAAAGCTATAAGCTAATGAAATCATGACCCCCTGAATCTTTTTGAAACGCATTTTCTTAAATATAAATGCAGGTGCAAACTTCCGATGACTCTAGCAGCTTTATACTGATCTCTGAGTCTTCTATGAGTCTTTGGCACCATGCTGTTGGGTTCTATAACCAAGAGCAGCTTTTGTACTAGTTTGTTATGATTGCAAGTATGTTTCATAACAATGTTTGGGTTTGATTTATTTCGCCCCTTTTCTCACCACATTCTGGGTAGAGCAATTACAATACTATTTGTGAACCTAAAATGACTAAAAGTATCATCAAACAAGCAGTAGATGCACCAATATATATAACCCAGGCCCAAAATGCTGTGGCAAAGATCTATCAATAGATAAATATGATGTTAGGTTGCAGAAAGGAAAGCTCCCCGGTTTAGAAATCAAGGGGGCAACCACACCCATACCGTTGGTGAATAGCTAGCAGTCAGCACAATAAGCACACTTACAAACAAAAGACAACACGCGCGACTCCTACTCCTGTTCTTAGACCCCAACCCCATAAATTACAAAACTTATCAACTCCGAACCCCCCTGAATCAAATTCAAGAAGACCGACCTCGCGGAATCCATACGTTCTATGGTCAACATGACTACACTTACGTCAAGATGGAGCTCTCCTGAGCGCTCGCCCTCGCCCGATTTCGAAGCCACTGGGCGCGCAGCAACTGGCGCGTCACCCACCAGCTATTCAAGACTCAACTCTCCCGAGCGCTCGCCCTCGCCCGAAGCCACTGAGCACGTAGCAACTGTTGCGCCACCGACCTCTCCACCACCAGCAGAAGAGCACGTCGAGCAGACTGAGCTGGAGCAAAGGTACGCTGAAGCTTCGGTCTATTCAGGGGTAAAAGGTCTAACGCACTTGCAGTTCAAGCAATACCCTAACGATTGCCTCTCCTCCTCAAATGAACTATCCACCTCGTCAATATAACACAACCGAGCCCCTGAAAGAGTTCACGATGTTTCCCAAGCTCCCTATAGAATTGAGACTATTCATTTGGAGGCTTGCAGCTACGCCACGCATTATCGAACTACGACAAGGCCATCATCCTGATCCGCGCCAATCCATCTATTGGCCTAATTACATCCCAATCCCTCTTACAGAGTTCCATCAGCATAGGAATGTAATCGTTTCTCCCAAGAGCCGCCGGGCGCCAACCATCTTGGGTATCTGCAAGGAGTCTCGAACAGAGGGTCTCAAGGTCTATTCCTTGGTCTCATTTGAGGTCCAGATAGACCCATCGTTCGAGAAAGATACATACTACAACCCTATAGCAGATATAGTATACTTTAGAGACAAAACTTACTAGGAGTACATGGCAGCAGTCTTCAGCAAAGGATATGGAGACGGCCGCCAGCAAGTAACAATCCCTCGAGTTGCCATTAACTTCTGGAGGGGTTCACCAAGTTGCTGCCTTCGAAGTGGCGAGGCCGGGCCCTTTGCTTCTATATATGACGAGTACAATGTTCGAGCCAGAGAGATCTTTGCTCTTCATGGTATGGGTCAGAAATATGTGGCAGGGCACGATAATTGCGTCGTAGGACCAGGCTGCAAAGGACTAGAAGAGGTCGTGTACGTCTCCAATGCAAGCTTCTGCAAAGTAGCACGAGTACAGGAAATAATGCCCTCGATGAACATTACGTATCAAGAAGGAGAGCACGCGAACTGGGGATCAGACGACCCACATCCTTCACATCCAGGCTTGAATCATCGAGACGGTTATCAATGGTCTCAACTTGCTCCCAAATTCGACTTCGCCATTCTGAAGTCAGGCAACAATGAGCAATCTCTGCAAATAATGAATCAGAGCACAAAATGTGCTACTGCAGTCGCGGAGCCAGAAGACTGCGAATGCCTTGAGGAGGTCGAATATAATCGATTCAAACCTGTTGGGAGAGCTCTGAGAGATATGGAGAAGAAGTTTGTAAGTTGTCACTTCCTTAAAACTTGATGGGCCACTAGCTAATATGATCGGTTTCCGCAAGCCTCCGATAGTTCCAGCAGAGCCACCAGTTAGGCCGCCGTTCAATGCGGTCTTTTATATTCGATGGCTAAAGATGTTTGGTATTCCGCCGTCGCATAGGAGATCTTATGGAACCGGAAGATAAGTAGAATAGTGTACTGGACTGTGATATTTTTTGGAATGTCTGGAATAGTTGTGCAGGTTTGATGAACTTGATTTAGGGTCCTTGAGAGGAAGCATATATGCCATACACCATTTTGTTACATAATAGATCAGATTGCGGCCGGACCGTCAAGTATTAATGAGATTTTTCTCAGAGTTGAACGAACCTCCTAGAGGACTTTGTCTTGTGAGTCCCCTTTAATGCTCTTCTATCAAGCTTGTTATATATCGATGGTAATTTTTCAACGTCTCTGAAGTCACGAGATGTGCAAACCACAGAAAGGAGAATCGTTTCAAATTAATGAGAAGATAATCAATAAGCAGTTCTAGCAGAACAGTCAAGCGTTTTGCGTGGAATTCTAAGTTTTTTGCGGCTTCAAGGTCAAATTTCGGGCTTTCAAAGCTCAAGCAAAGGACCCAGAGCCTACAGCAAACGCTATTTTACAGCGTCTTGCTAATAAATTCAGGGCATTGAGAGCCCGGCGGATGCACTCGACTTTTCAAGCACATTATAAACATCAGAAGTGAGGAATCCGCGCACAAGTAGATCGAAAGGCCAAATAAATCTCATTTCCCAGGCGTCTTTCACGAGATCAGCACTCGCCAAAGTGTCCTTCGCCTCTCTTTTGACTTCACTAGTCATAAGCTCAAAATGTCTGAGCTTGAATGTCTCACTAGTGGTGAGAGACTCACGGTCCTAGAAGCGTGGAATTCACATGAGTGATCGGTGTATGACATTACAAGCAATAAGGCAGAAGAGCTGGAGCTAAATGTTCCACCCATTGTGAGAAAATCACAGCTCCCGGAAGATCAGAATTCACTTGACTAATTTACACCATATCTGCACTTGCCACATCGTATTTGCTAATTTCACTGTGCAGGGCTTGGAGAAGCTGAATCTCTCATTAGTCGTGAGAGATTCTTGAGCCACTAAAAGCCAGGCTTCACCAGGGACTGCCACAGTCGCCGGAGCGTCTCTTCTAAATTCATTGTCCAAAGAAATAAGAAGCAGAATTTCTCATTAGCCGTGAGAGATTCTGAAGCAGATTGCAGTTTGGCTTCACTTGGAACTCATCGGCACTTCAGCACTTTGCAGTATGCTTTCCTTAACTTCACTGCTCCGAGTATGAAGGAGCTAAGTTTCTCATCCGTCGTGAGAGACTCTGGACTTCATGGAACTCTGGCTTCACCAGAGACTAAACGGCACTTGCCGCATTCTACATTTCTACAGATTTAAAAATTCACTCAAACGGTACAGACGCATGACATCAAAGTGCAAGGTATTGAAAGAACTTAAGAATATGATGAGTCTCAATCGGGAAGCCCATAACCAATTCAGGGTTAGCAGCAATGAGACATATCGCTGAACCAAGGCGCACTTTGAATACATATACTTGGGTCATGCGGCAAATTCACCAATAGCTTGGGCAACAAATCACAGAACGAGGAAGAAATACAGCATTCTCATACTTTCCGACCCAGGAGACCGCCGCTGTCTACCCACAACTCCTCTTCACCACCCTCCCGCCACCGACACACCGTAGGATTCTGTGACTTCTCAATCTGGCCCACTATCAGCTATCCAGCCGTTCGACCATGCTATCCATGCCCAGCACGACAGACGCGACAAGTGAGGCGGCCGTCTGTCTGTGTACTTGGTCTCTGTCGATAAGAGCGTGCTCGATCAGAGGATAGCGGCTGCAGACGTACTCTTCTGCCATTTTGCCAATGTATTCGAAGAGGAAAGAGAAATCCTTGCACGATGCAGCTATCCAAACATTAAATTCCGTGGCTTGCTCTGCCCCATGATTCTTGGGATGTCATCCAGTGTCAGAGCATTTTCCCTGCCAAACACAAGTTCAGTCCTGGATTCGCCATTGCTGTCACGCTCTTCGTTCGTCAGAGCAGGGAGCAATCCGAAAGGGGGCCAGTAGCTCCACTTTGGGGCTTAGCTTTGGTCGATGAATATGCCATCCCTCTTGATGAATAGCTATCGCTGTTCATTATGGCGGTGAAGGTGCCATGCCTCTTGATGAGTGTCTGTCGCATTTTATAGCGAAGAATGACATTGTCGTGGTGCAATTGTGTCTGTCTCCTGGCCATGTTCTTTGGCTTTGGCGCATCGTCGATTGGGAGGGTATCCAATGGCAGTGAATCCGGGAGGATGTAATATCGAATGGTCGAGCCTCGGAGATTGATAGTGTCAAGAGAAGTCGGTTCACGACCGCTTTGTGTCATCTTTGCTGTTCATAGTGCTGTGTTCATTTGAGGTGAGACAGAAGTTATGGTTCCGTGGATGATTGTGCCTTTACGCGGGTTAGTTTTTGATGAGAAAGACGAATATGGAACTAAACATACCATTCTTGAGCTCAGTTGTCACTCTCATTCGCGCACTTCATTAGACCCCTTTGTTTCGGGAAGGGGGAAGGTCTGTTCGCTGGTTGTGTTTCTCTTTTGTTTCGGGAAGGGAGGGGCTAGGATTTTGAGAGGGTGATTGCGCTGGCCGAACGATCCTGCCCTGTGGATGGCCGTCAATGCCGCGTCAACGCTGTGTAGAGGGAGTCTGAGGAGTATTTGGTCAAACCTGGACGTTGCCAGTTCGAAGTCATATTGGCGTGTTTTTGCGGAGAGAGGTCGTAACATATTGTCCAGAGCTTGAAGTGCCTTCTCTACTGATTCGGGGGTATCAAACTTGACAAAGATTTTGCCGACCCCATTTGATTATCGGCAACCAAATGTGTTTCACTTTTGTTTCGGGAAGGGGAAGGGAAGAGACTGGACTGTTGAGGTGGAATTGCGCTGGCAGATCCTGCCCTCTCTCCGATTTGAAGTCGTATCGGCATGTTGTCGCGGATAGGGGTACAAGGTTGGAGTAATTGGTACCAAAGATATCGTGGGAAAAGGCAAGTGAATTGACAGATTCGTTGGTGAGGGATTGATAAATGCTGGTACGAGCTGGTCTGCAGCCGTTTAGGAGATCCTGAAGTTGGCTATGAGAGGGAGAAGTAAGCAGTGATGGCGGCAACGTCGGATTTCGATGGCGTAGATATCACGAAACTCCATCTTGGCGGCCATGAACTAGAGCCTGATTTTTGACTCGCGAGGTAAAATGCCGAAGACGGCAAAGACGGTGATTGGGACCGAAACATCTGCATTTCTGTGGGCACGAGGAACCTTCTTTTGGGCTGGACAGACATTGGTCAACGTACAAGGGGTGTTTTGACGGGAGAAGATGGTGCCAAAAGTTTGTTGCCAAATTAAACTTGAATCAAACTTGGAATTGGACTTGCGCAATTCCAACTTAAGTTTGCAGATCCTTTCAATTGGAAAGTCCAAGTAAGACTCGGCCAAACTGGGAAGGGGAAGTCGGGCCTGTCGGTGCGCTTTCTCAACGACGGTAGACACGGTTGATGGATGGAGGTGGTGGTTTGACGGGGGTTGATTGCAGATTGCGTGGGTGATTGACGACGTTGGCTGGAGAGGGAAGTTTGAAGATGTGGAAGTCTTGTCTGGCCTGTCTCTTGCACCAAAAGAGGAAGTCCAAAGGTAATTTCATAACCGCAGCGGGACTCCAAGATACTCCCACAGGGAAAAATCTTGCTCCATTTATCTGATGAGATGTTGAAGCGCGCTAACGGCCTACACGGGGGCGGTAGTATCTTTTTGGGCTCCTAGAGCACGAGCAAGCACGGCCACCTCCTTGGTAGAAGTCGCTGCCTACGGCCGACTTTATCAGGGCTGCCTCTGTGACAACTTGAGCGTCGACAATCTTCATCACGACTTCTGCTTCTGCGCCTACTCTTTGCACTGCCATGGGTACTGCGGTTCTCACTGG
This sequence comes from Lachnellula suecica, assembly GCA_007825345.1. NCBI lineage: Eukaryota > Fungi > Ascomycota > Leotiomycetes > Helotiales > Lachnaceae > Lachnellula > Lachnellula suecica. Next base: position 14,741 of record QGMK01000699.1, read on the forward strand.
TTGGGGTGTCTATCAGCTCTTGTCACCATTGGTCTCTCTACGGACTCTGTCGCAGCTGCGATCTTGACGCTGAATTGCTTCAAAACATTTGCTGTTTGCCTGCAGTCTATGACGCGGAAGCCATGGCAACTCTGAGTAAAGCTCTTTCGACGAGTCGAGTTGTTTGGGAATGCAACTCCAAATGGTGAAGTGCTGGTGGTGAGGATTATGGGGAGGCGTGCAAACAAAGATGGCGGTCATAAAATGAAACAGGAACCGTCTGCTTCTTGGTCTTGTTCTACCCTTGCTTATCCCCTCTAACATCTGCAGGAGAGTCAAGAGCTGACCGTCCAATCAGTGAACTGCCACGTCTCATCAAAGTGATAGTTGTTGCATGATGAATATGAGCTCGTTCGTGGAGTGCTCTCGTGGAGTACATCTTTTTGAAAATGGCGGAATTGTTCCAATATTTGAGGAACCTGGAAATGGGCTCAACACATCTCGCAGAAAGTGTCTACTCATGTTTCCAGGCAAAGATACCCAAAATCTGAGAGGTTTGTAGGCGACGCGAGGTGGGTGGGTAGTTACGGCAAGGACGAGCTTGCAGTGCAGGGTCGAAGATTGCTACGATTGCCTATTCGAGGGGCATAATTAGTTCGGCCTCAAAGGAAGAAAAGCGCATGGCTTACCTCGTGCAGAACATATCTCCAGGTTTACTGCGTCAACGCAAAGGTTCATGGGGAGCATCGCGAATCGAAATGCTTTCCCTGTCGAGAGAACAGAAGACCAAAGGTCCTACGCAGTAAACGTGATCCTGACCCGGCAGGTTCCACTGAGCACTCAGGCCGGGGCTGATCCTGAGCAAAGCTAGCTCGTTCATTCCTTCTGCAATGGCATGCCTGATACTCCCCAAAAAACGTGGATACTCTTTTATATCGTCGATACCATTATCCATGGCAGTAGGGGTTCTCGAAGACTGAAACGAGAGCCTGTTCTGTTACTTCAAAGGCGTTCTGCAATTTCGTCTCAGCAAGGGCGAGAAAGGTTCAGTGCGCGACTTAAGATGCCCATGCTTGTGACGGAAGAGAGACTAAATGCTTTCCTGCTGCTCAAAACAGCATAGAGAATTTCGTTCGGAAAAGAGCCAGGCTTACTGGCGAAGAAGCTGCCCAAAGAAGATTGAAACCACGGGCGTATGCCCGAAGAGTTTCAAAAATCTTCCTAGTTGTATCCTAATCCAGTTGATATGTCTATTCCTATCTTCTTGGAGGGGCAAAGCCAGGAGGTGGGGCTTGTCCGGGGAAACCTGGTTGGGGGAAGCCTCCTGGAGGGAACCCTGGGGGTACTATGAAAGATGTTAGAGGTTGCGTTATTGTGGGGAGAGCGTAGATAGAAAGGAGAGCTTACCTCCTCGGCCGTCAATGGGCGGTGCTCCTGGGAAGCCTCCGAATGGAGGTCCGCCAATACCTGCAGCAGGGCCCTATGTCGCATGTTAGCTGCTAATCCATAATAGCAAGGATCTTGAAGCTTACAGCTCTTCCAAACCAAGCTTATCAGCAAAGCCTACATGAACACCAAGGATCTGGCAAATGGTCATCTTGTACTCGTCGGTCCGCTGTTCTGCGGGATGATGACGGAAAGCCATTGGGATGCTCAATCATGCGCTCATTGGCAGTAGGTAAACTTTGTCCAGCTCGCTAAAATCAACAGCGAGTCTGCAAAGCCTTTGTCTCTCGTTCGTTGCTGGACTCTGACGTTGTCGAGTCACAGGAGCCCAATTAATTGGCCTGCGCATGTGCGGCTATGTGCTGGCGACTCAAGAGTCAAGGAGCGTCGTGCCCGCAGCACTTGAAACAGCAACCATCCACCACGAATGACAAATGCAATTCTCACGATCTGCGACCGGCTTGACACATGAGGCGGAAGACAGACCATGCCCTTTGGGGGACTCGTTGGAACCAGCAATCTCGAGTAGAACAAAAAGGTAAAAGTCCCTTTGATTTCGATCTTCGAGGTGGAATATCGTGCATTGTGGAAACCGAAGAAGGAAAATGACTTGCCTAGCAGCCTCTGCATAGTACAATGTGGTAACCGGAGAGGTAAAACGATTCACTGCTTAGCAGCCCCTTGCTTCGCAGAATCGAAAAATCAAAGAACAGAATGATCCAGAGCTTGAATCCAGAGAAGGGAGGTGAGCCAGTGCGAGTAGCACTTACGTCGTGAAGTCGTGAAGCTCGTAAAGTTGTGAGGTCGAAGATGACAAACGATTTACAGCTGAGCGGCCTCTGCAGTGTTTCAATTAGTTTCCAGCCCTTAGATAGATTATGGGGTAGGGGTATTTCGAAGGAGGAGGAGGTTACGAACCTTTGTGCACATAAGCCTTGCGCGTCGTACAGCTGAAGAAGAAAAACGATCAAGAGCTTGGGAGCTCCCCGACAACATGGCTCTATCCTCGGGCTCGTGTTCGTGCACTTGAATACAGAAGGCTTTGGGACCTTGCTCCGAGGCCAGTCTTCTCCATGGGAGGGCGTATCACGCGGCGAGGATGTTCACGGGCGCTTTTCGGAATATCTGTCTCGCTCATCGTATCACAAGTCAGAGGAAGCGGCAGAGGATCGATCTAGGTCTTGGTAAGATGTTCGAGAGAGATTGTTGCCTTGGGGTACCAGGGAGGGAAAACATGCCAAAAATTGGCTGAAAGTGGCCTGGTCTGAGGCCTCCCACACGGCTGGTTCTATGGGGTGATCGACTGCGAGTTCGCGGGCGCTCCTCGGAGTATCTGTCTCGCTCATCATCGTATCGCAAGTCAGAGGAAGCGGTAGAGGATCGATCTAGGTCTTGGTAAGAGGTTCGAGAGCGGCGGTAGTATTCTTGAGACGAATCTCCGTAATGAACCTTGAAGCGGCGCGGGTCTCGAGACCCAAGAATGACAATTGTCGTGGTTGCAAAGTGTCAAGCGTCTCTTGCGCTCGAGAACAGACACAACATCAACCGGGGCATTTGGAAACCAAGACATAAATCCTCCTGCAGCAGGGAAGTGCTAGAGGTTGGTCTTGTGACCATGTATCCACTCTCTGCTCAACAACATCTCGATTGGAGCTCCTCGGCCGCCAAACGGTGGTGTTGAGACGCCCAAGCTCCGTCATCAACAAACAGAGTGGCAAGGCAGCCTTCTGAATCAGGGTCACATCGGAGGGATTGTACAGATACTCGCTGAGGGTGCTGCCAGGCATGAGGTTGAATATAGGAAGGTCTGAGCCAAGATAGATGCGGTGGATTGAAATACATTCTGGCCTCTGACTTGGAGAATCGGCAGGTATATTCCGACCTTCATGATTGCATCGTAGGCACCATTGTAGCTAGCCAACGTATTGATGACGCCGGAGCCCTTGACCTCAAGACCGCAGATAGGAACATGAGTGCTGACACCTGGCTGCAGAGTACTCTGGTCAGTAGACGGTTAGGAGTGTGAGACATAGCTGGGAGAGAGAGGTATACATACAGGTTGGATGGCTTCTTTTCGCTCGTCGTCGAACCGATAGCTCCACCTCTGCCGGCGACCTCCTTCCTGGTCTTGTTCTTTGGCTTGGGCGCAGTACTACGTCCTCTGCATTCTCCTCTAGCGCCATCTCTATCAGGTGACTTCCTTCGTGGGCCTTGTTCTTTGGCTTGGGCGCATCGTCGATTAAGATCGAGCCCATCCAACGACAGAGCTCTCCGACGGAAAGCGATGCATCCGAGTGAAAGGGAGAGGCGCTGTGACAGCGATTTGAGAGGATGTGGGTAGGAAGAGGAAGGAGAGGAGGGAAGAAAGGAAGAGGAGGAGGAAGA
>QGMK01000700.1:0-18533 GCA_007825345.1 Lachnellula suecica
ACAGACAGCGACGCCCGCGACCACTGCGCCAACGAGCGCACCTTCCTCTCGTACCTGCGGCTCGCCCTCTACATGTCCATCGTCAGCATCGCCATCGTCGTCTCCTTCCACCTGAAATCCCAGCCCTCGAAGCTAGAGCTGCGCATGGCCAAGCCGCTGGGGATTATCTTTTGGGTCCTCAGTGTTGCGTGTTTGTGTTTGGGCTTTGGGAATTATGTCAAGACGGTTAATAAGTACTCGAGGAGGGCGGCGATCGTGCAGACAGGGTGGAAGACTCAGACGGTGAGTTATGACCTTGTGAATTGGGGAAAGAAAGGCAAAGTGCTGATACATCTATGGCAGATTTTGACAGTAATAGCTTTCTCCATTGTTGGAGTTTGCATTCTTTTTCTAGCTACGAATGCGCAAAAATCTTGAACAGACATGTAGGTTCATGTACTACAAGTACCACGAGCACATTTTGAAGCTTGGAGCATAGCGACAGGAGTTCAGGGGAGTTGTGAATATGGGTGGCTTCGTCATTTCGAGAACTATATCCCTGAAGTCCTAATCTAATTATTACGAACCATCTTCGCTGGCTAAGATTTACACAAGTCATATTTTGATGCCAAAATCACTCCATTACCCCGCTCTCGCTATTCCCATCCATCTATTGCACCATTGTACCAGCTCTGCAAGTATGTTCGTTCATGCCTCATCCAAATCAATTTCAAAGACCACCTTACTAGCAAGCATGTCCCGATAAGGGTCTTCTGCAGCGAAAAGGCCATGAGGCAGCGCCGTATAGGCTATGCCTACCTCACTGGTAATCATTTTGTGAAGAGGACCTCCTACAGCCGAGAGACCTTGAGAAGAAGTGAGAGTGGTAAATACAGGAGCCGCCACTGATTTGACAGGTATATTTGGGGCCGTCACTGTAGAGGGCAAGGCTAGAAACGGATTAGACAACGGTGACATTGCCAATGCCGGACCACTCGAGGGGGCCGTGGTGTGGCTTCTCGAGAAAGTGGAACTTGGCGACGAGTAGGGCGTGGAACTTAGACTACTTTGTGTGAAGAATATGGACATGACATCTGCAATTGGGTTGCTGACGGTCCTCGAAGTATTCGACGTCTGTCTGAAGTTGGACGAATTTGATGAATTTCGAAGCATCTCCTGTGCGATTGGCACAGACTGAGGTGTTCCTGATGGCCCCACAGAACCCCATCTAGTGGAGGTGTTGAGTGGCATAAATGCGCTCACATTCAGAAGCTGCTGGAATGTTGACGGTGATGGTACCGGTGATACAGGGCTCAAGGTCAACCCCCTCGCAGAGCTGTTCGACATGACCGGTCCTGGTCGAGCAAAGCTAGAATTGCTCCCACAGCTTTGAGGAGTCAAACCAGCATTATCAGCTTTGATGATGTCTGCAGCCTACATTCTGTAAGCATATCAAGGCATACTTCGCTGTCTGTCAACATACCTTTTCAGCCACGGCATACATAGGTGCTTGCAGGTGAGATGCCGGGACAAGTGGCATGATCCCGGCATCCACTATCCGTAGATTCTTCGTTCCGTAAACTCGAAGATGCGAATCAACGACGCCTCCATGTTCCAGTGGCAACATCGACGTCGAGCCCGTCCCATGAAATTCGGTTCTAATTCCAGATTGAACGGCAGGCAACAACGTCTGTGGAGTAGCGTCCGGGAGGAAAGGGTAGTAAGGAACTGAACCTAATTGGCGCATTGAGCTGGTATTGAGAAGTTTGTTGTTGAAAAGAAGTCCTTCTACAATGACCTGGCAATCGAGCGGATTTGAACAGTAACGAGGATCAATCAGAGGTTCCATGAACGGGTTTCGGGACTGGATGTGAACGTTCCCTCTGGAGAAAGTATGCATGGCGGCAACGGACAGAAGGCCAATGCTGTTGCTCAGCAGTTCATATGCACTGACATCGCTGCGATTCAAGAGACCAACAAGAACAGCTTTTTGGGCTTGGAAACCCGCAATGATGGTAGGATCTAAGTTCGGTACCAAGTATTTTGAAGCGTCCTGGCTTGAAGCATCGGCGATCATGTGTGTCCAGTTATTGGAGGTCGATGGCAGTGACGGAAAGGCGACTGTGTTGATAGCTCCAGCAGTCCATGGTCCTAAAAAGTTAGCATTGGCCAAGCAGCAGAGTAGTATCTATAAGTGAAAGCACACATACCTGTCTTATTGACGTAGTATTCTTGCTCAGCTTGAGTCAACAGAGTCGGGTTGTTGTATATCATAGAGAGTGTAAGGAAACTAGTGTTGGAGACTACTCAGGTCAGCTTTGGCTCTCTTCTCTTGAAAGGATCTGGGTACCATAGTATACGACACCAAGGTAAGGATGATCCTGGAAATTGTTACCAACTCCGGGGATATTTATCTTGACGGGAATGTCGAATTGGTTGAGAACATTTGGATCGCCAATACCAGAGAACTCGAGTATCTGAGGAGTATGAACTGCTCCAGCGGAAAGAATAACTTCTCTTGAGCAGGACACGTTTTGAATGGAAAGTGTACCATCGGGGATGAACTGCTCAAAGTCAATAATGTGCACCATAGTCACGCGATTTCAGAAGCAAGTTTGATAGATAGGGCATCGAGTCTATGAAGGCGAGTCTCCATTGCGACTCGAGAGAGAAGATAATCAATAAGACTTTGCAGCTGTGATTGCACTTGGACGAGGAAAGAAGATCAGGTAACTCGCGTGCAAAGGGTCAAATTGAAGTTGATAAAAAGTCGCTTACCTGAACGCCGGAGATCCAGAGGCCATCCGGGTAGTCTCGCAGGCGAGTTCTCCGGGGAGCATCAACGATAAGGCGGAAGACATGCTGGTTAGTCGCCACATGTAGGTTTGGCCGAGTGTCGATGAACCGATCGAAGTAGCTCAGCCGAGCAGTTGAGCGAGTCTGATTATCTGGGTTGATGCTGTTTGGAATGAGCATCCCACCAGCGGCGGTGCCGTTGGCTGGTTCCGTCAAGATTGGGACGCCGAGTTCTTGCAAGCCTTCTAGAAAAACCTCTGTAACACATTATTCACAATGCTACTTCAGGGTCCGATGGTATTACTTACGAGATTGGTTGTAGAAGTACCGTGGGTAGCTGACTTGAACATACCCTTCAGTACCGTGAACCGAAGGATCGGGCTGGACGTAGAGCTTGTGGCTGAAATCAGCGTCGATATCGTTTGTGTAGTTCTCCGTCTAAGGTCGATGTTAGCGTCGATAGCATTTTCTATGCTAGCTAACTTACCTTCTTGAAGTACGGAAGCAAACCATCCCAACCCCAGCCAGGATTGCCGAGCGCCTCCCAAGCATCGTAGTCTGCGCTGCCACCTCGGGTCCAGCACATGCCATTTATCAGACTGCCACCTCCAACACCTCTGCCGATATCGTAAGGGCGGGGTTGTCCATCAAGTGAAGTTTGAGGAGCGGTGAAGAGGTTCCAATCATACTTGGTACCGAGACCGTAGCCTGCGTCGATTGGGTAGAGAATTTCTTCTTCGTAATTGTCACTGTAGTCGAGGTTAGTAGTGAGCGATGGTGAAGAGGAAGGGACGCACAGAGGACCAGCTTCAAGAACCAAGACAGTCACTGCAGAACCATGTTAGTCTTCAAATCTGGATATTGCGTTTCGATGCTTACCATTTGGGTCCTCAGTGAGTCGGTTGGCGACCACGAGTCCAGAGACACCGCCGCCGACTATGATATAGTCGTAGCAATCGAGGTATTTTCCATTGACATCACGGCCGTCAAGGCGAATTGAGGAGATGAGGGTAGAAAATGAAAGAGTGGCCACCAAAAGGGGACTTTTATTAAGCACGACCATCATGAGCAAAAGCAAGAGTGAAGCGAGACCAAAAGTGAAGCAAAAGAGTGTGTATTTGGGCCCAAAAAGTAGTGAACGGAGGTGTGTTGTGAATGGAAAATGAGAACTGGGGCAGCCGCCGGTTTTGAGGTTCGCCAGAGTGGGCGGCTCCTGCCCTCACACATGGGTGGCAGAGTTGTCAACAATGGCAAGGGCGACTACCGCTTCATCGGCCGAGTGGTTTCGGTTTTGGTATCATAAAGCAAGAACGACCGAGACAACCGGGTAAAATTCGAAAGAGGTTTTCGCTATTGGACTTTGGAAGCCACGAGTGATAAAAGATTTGCTGAAGGGACCCACCATTTATATGTAGTCGACACTTGCTGTTGTGTCTGTGTGTACTCTTCTTACTAACATACCTTCTGCCATAATTGGGCTTGTTTGAAAATCATCATACTGGCCTGACACGCCATGTTTTGGCGCTGAGCTACGAGTCGCCATGCCCATGAACTGGATTTAAACCATCTCTTGATCGCCTTTCGGGTATCTGCCTGGGGATGCGATGGGAGTTTCGTGCAATTGTCCATCAACATCGCAATTTGTGGATTTCAAAGCCACAGAATGAATGCGGTACTCTTGTCAGATCATATAGCAAAGTTATCATGCTTCGAAGGACACAGAACCTCCAAAGACCTGCTTTCTCTGTCGCCTGTCGAACAACAGATATTTCGTCTTTTGAAACGTGCCGATTGATCTCTCCGTATCTTACAGCATCGACCTCTTGAGTGGCCATAGGCTCACCTCCGGGCTCTCTAGGTACAGCCTTGGATCTGCGAGGATGTTTCGGCCTTCCAACATAGGCATCCGGATGATACTGATCCATGATATTGACAAGAACATCTCTCGAGATATTACTTTCCATCCATTTCATGATTTCTTCCCTTCAGATTCGTATCCGGGCATGACAAGATGTCTGACAAGTACGCCTTTCTTGGAAATGCCATCACCTGTGAAGCAGAAATTTTCAACTTGTTCGTACATGGCTTTATTGCTCTCCATAGCTGCTTCTGTGCAATGGTCTGCCTTGAGAAGACGCTTGGAAGTATCATCTTGCCGAACCTTGAAGTCTGGATAATATACATCAACCAAACCGTCTAAACATGTTGATTGACTCCAAATAATCGGACGCCGGAGTGTTGTAGATAACAGGGACGTTCAGTCCGAGCTCTCGCGCGTGTGGATCGAGAGCACGACCTGTGGGACGACATGCTCAGGAGTGGATATTGTGAACTTTCCCTGCGTTTTGTAACTTGATGTACCACTCTCCCAGCTCCTCGGGTGTCAGTTCCATCCCAATTCGCTGGTGAGCAATATCATGGTTCTGGCAGGACACACATCTTAAGTTACAGCCACTGAAGAAGACAGCTCTAGATCCATCGTGACCTTGCACGCAGGGCTCTGAAAGAGCCAGAATCAGCATCTTACCGTGCTAGCGCTCAACCTCAAGAAATATCATATATATTTGATCTCCTTACCTTCGCCAAAGTGTCGAGCAATGACATTGACCTTCACCGTCTCAGCTCCAATCAAACAGGTCGCAGTTTCTTGTATTGATTGACTCCACACAATCGAGGACACAAGTTGCAGTTCCGCAAATGTGCGTATGCAGCAGATCGTTTTTTTTTTGGACGCGTCAACCGAAGACAGTAGATGGTATCGTGGGATGTAATCATCTAGAAGAAAAGGCGGCGCGAGATGGAGTTTTCGCCGATCCAAGAATGCTTGAGCAGGCCGCTTCAAAATAGGACCGCGAGAATAACGGAGCAAACCGCGAATTATCATTGAGTGAGACATGTTGATGAAATGAAGGGGAGAGGTCGTTGACGCTAGGTACTGGTGGTATATCCGGTGCCGCTTAGTCAGCCGAGGGTTTGGAGGGGCAAATAACATCGCGTGTCTCGTGCCTGCTCCCCGAGACGCGATGGTAAACAATGGAATCTGTTTATTGATTTTCTACTGAGGTTTCATTGACATCTGAGGAGGAAATCATGACTCGTTGAGCTGGTTTCGACAGCAGGGATGGTGAGTGGCCGATATCAGTTTCCGCGTGATTTGAGGTACAGGCCTGTGAAGCTTTGAGGATGGCCGAGCCTATGGATCTGGATACGGAAACTCCAAGAGGCACCAAAAGAAAAGCATCCGATGTTCCTTTAGAAGTCTCAGCACCACGAAGGATTAAAGTGAGTTCCACCTCCATCCGTTGGGACGCGCTTTACTGATGGCATTCCAAGGCGCTTGATCAAGATGTTGTCAATAAGATCGCAGCCGGCGAGATTATTGTGGCACCGGTGCACGCGTTAAAGGAGCTCATAGAAAATGCCGTCGATGCGGGTTCTACTTCCCTTGAGGTTTTGGTCAAGGATGGTGGTTTGAAGCTTCTACAGATCACGGATAACGGCCATGGAATCCAGGTAAATCATCCAGTGACCATTTATTTTCAAAGCTAAAATCCGCTAGAAAGAAGATTTACCGATCCTCTGTGAGAGATTTACAACATCAAAGCTCAAGGCTTTCGAAGATTTGACGTCCATTGGTACCTATGGATTCCGTGGAGAAGCCCTGGCCAGCATCAGTCACATAGCACACCTCACTGTCACTACCAAGACGAAAGATTCAAGTTGTGCTTGGAGGGCCCATTATGACAGTGGAAAGCTGATTCCTGCCAAGCCCGGCCAAAGTGCAGACCCAAAGCCCACAGCAGGGCGTCAGGGAACCCAAATCACTGTCGAGGACCTCTTCTACAATACCCCAACTCGACGTCGTGCTTTCAGATCCGCTTCCGAAGAATACAACAAGATTCTGGACGTCATTGGAAGATATGCCGTCCACTGCGACGGTGTGGCTTTTAGCTGTAAGAAGCACGGCGAAAGCAGCACCACTATTTCTACCCAGTCCAATTCTTCCACCGTTGAGCGAATTCGACAAATTCATGGAAGTTCAGTAGCGGCCGAGTTGATCGAGTTTTCATCTTCTGACGAAACTTATGGATACCGGGCTCGAGGATGGACTACGAATGCCAATTATCACGTTAAGAAGACAACATTGCTTTTGTTTATCAACCATCGTTCAGTGGATTCAACCAACATCCGAAAAGCCATCGAACAAACCTACTCAACTTTCCTCCCCAAAGGGGGCCATCCCTTTACATACCTTAGTCTTGACATAGACCCTCATCGGGTAGATGTCAACGTCCACCCAACAAAACGAGAAGTCAACTTCCTGAACGAAGACGAGATCATAGAGAAGATCTGCGGCGACATCCGAATCAAACTCGCAAACGTCGACACAAGCCGAACGTTCATGACCCAAACTCTCCTTCCTGGAGCTCGAGTGCCTCTAGTATCGACAGAGTCCACTGGCAGCGATGGACCGAGCAGGCCAAGCTCAACGGCCACCCCGAAGCCAAAAGCCTACGAAAACAACCTCGTCCGAACCGACGCCAAAGTCCGCAAAATAACAAGCATGCTCCCACCCAGCGCTCCACAGGTGAACAGCGAAACGCCCGCACTCCCAAGCACCCTCCCCGCCGATTTACAATACACAACCTCCGACCGCGAAGCTGTCGTATGCCGACTCGTGACCGTCAAAGAACTGCGCTCCGAAGTCCGCGACGAAATGCACAACGAACTGACCGAAATCTTCGCCTCCCACACCTTCGTCGGCGTCGTAGACGAGCGGCGCCGCCTAGCCGCCATCCAAGGCGGCGTCAAGCTCTACCTCGTCGACTACGGCATGATCGCCAACGAATATTTCTATCAAGTCGGCCTCACCGACTTCGGAAATTTTGGCACGCTGCGCTTTAACCCACCCCTCAAGCTCCGCGAGCTCCTCACCCTCGCAGCCGAGCACGAGAAAGTCAGCATCTCTTCCACAAACGAGGAAGACGATTTCGAGGTCGAAGACGTAGTGGATATCGTCTCGGAACAGCTAATAGAGCGCCGCGACATGCTGACTGAATACTTCTCCTTCGAGATCTCCGAGTCCGGCGACCTGCTCTCCATTCCTCTCCTGCTAAAAGGCTACACGCCATCCCTCGCCAAGCTCCCGCAGTTTCTGCTGCGCCTGGGACCGCATGTGAACTGGCTCAACGAGAAGGAATGCTTCAGGACCTTCCTCCGCGAACTCGCTTCTTTCTACGTTCCCGAGCAGTTGCCTCCGCGGGGCGGCCCTGAAGATATGGAGGAAGGCATAGATGAAGAGCTGAAAGCCAGAAGGCAAGAGGTGGCGAAGGTTGTGGAGGATATAATGTTCCCCGCATTTAGGGCGCGGCTCATCGCCACGAAAGCACTCGGAAAGGGTGCCGTGGTAGAGATTGCCAACTTGAAGGGCTTATACAGGGTGTTTGAACGGTGCTAGACTAGGCGTGTATATTTGTTGCTTTGTGCATACATATTGATGGGCATTTACTGGCTTTTGGTAGGAAAGGGGGCATGGGCGGTGTGTTACTTCTGGCGGAATATTGCAATTTTCGCTTGTGGCATCTTATTACGTACAGGTTTAATCATTTGTATTGCTTCGTATCACACTGGCAATAGCATAGCAATTTTGAGCAATAATCACGGAAAAAGTATGTTTTCATCTAATGTCATTTTGCAGCTCGTGGTGCTCCAGAAGACCGCAAGGGCTGCGGCTATTATACAGTTTATTTCGGTTCATTCCATTCCTGCCAGCGCTCCCGTTCAGCTCTTACCATCTTCCCACTCTGGATTCTATCTAGAGGTTAGCTGGTCAATCATTTAATGAATTTTGAAGGGAAACGTACCTTTCTCAAAATGACCAAGCCCTCGAGAATGTTGGTCAAGGGAATATACTGCTCATCCTCCAACTCCGCACGCTCGCCATATGCCAACAGAACTGGCGTGCTCTGTGTCTGCCATCCAGTAATCGTCTTTGGACGCCCAGCCTGTCCCACAACATCCACTGCTTGTCCTACTCGTACATTGACGGTCAAAGGCTTGAGGTCTTCATCGAGAGTGACCAAGAATCTAGGGTGCATGGCGGTGACGAGCCAGTAGAGGAGGTAGTGAGACTTGTCGGTGACGAACTGCTTGGCATCGATCATGGCTACCAAAACGGCGAGAAGACCACCGGCCGAAACCCTCGAAAGAACTTGGCGATCGGTGTGGAAAGGAGAGATAGAGAGAGTACCCTTGCCCATGTGGAGGAGACCTTGAGCAATTCGGACCATGAACAAAGATTCTTGATCCCGGTGGTAATAGCTGGCTAGTTGTCTGAGAAGTTGAGCTAATCTAGCATTGTTGGTTCCGGCACCAAGAAGACCCATAGCGAAGATGGCGTTCATGGCAACATCATTGTCATTGTCGTGAGAGTATCTCGATAACGTGTCGTAGACCTTCATCTGTGGGTTGCTAGGGCTTAGTAGACCCATTGCCAGGGGAACTGCTCTTCGAATATTGGCCTCTCCGTAGTGCATGAGATGACCGAATTGTCTGAGGACCATCTCTTGTCCGACGTCCTCACCCATTGCAACAAGACCCAAGCCAATGACTGCGTAGGCTTGCAGTAATTCGTCGCCCTTCTTGTCATCGGTCTCCTCGATGTGGTCGTTGCAGATGTGGAGGAGTTCTTGCATTTTGAGAACAGTACCAGTACCAGCGAAAGCACAGATCTCAGCGAGAACCGAGGTGGGCTTCGACATAGGGTGATCAATAGCCTTCAGTGTCTCCAAAATGACATCGACTTCCTCTTGTCGTCCGAAGTACAGGAGCCCAAGACCAAGTGCCATGAATCGAGTCCATTTGTCCTTCAATTGGGATTTCCGATCATCATCAAGGAAGGTCTGGATGATTGCCTCAATGACATCGCTGTTCCCTGATCCAATGAAGATCATTCCGAGGGAAAGGGCAGCCATTGCAGACATTTGCATATCTAGAGAAGTATCTCCGACAATTGGAAGAAGCAGTTCCAAAAGAGCTTCTCTATTCGAACCAGCGTACGCAAGACCAAGACCCATAATCGAAGCAGCTCGGACTTGAGGACTCTTGTGGTTGAGCTTCTCCTCGTCACCAAGAAGAGCCAGAGCAGGATCAGAATCGATCCGAACGCCAGAGCTCATGATACCGATGGCCAACATGGCACCGGCTTGAATCGGGTCCTCAGCAGCATAGGTGTATTTATCGATTTTGTCCAGACCACCTTCGACATCCCAAAGCAACAACGTGCCTAGAGATGCAACTGTGGAGGTCATGCCATCATCCTTCGTCTTCCAGACCCAACTGGACTTGTCATCCTCAACCATCATCATCTTGTCATTTCCGTATCCGGCATTCACAAACGCATTCACGAAAGCGGCTGCCAAGTTGTGTCGTGCTGAATCGAGGTTTGTTAATCCAGCCACCCGGTTGCTCTCAAGATGGCTTTTGTAGATGTCCTCCGTCGTCTTCGGGTCCAAGATATTCAGCTCCTTGCCCAAAGCCTTGAAATGCTCCGGTAGCTTAGTGTTGTTCAAACATTCAGCAATTTCGTTCTCTTCCTCCGTCTCGGGAGTGAAGTCTAGTACAATTTGCTGTCTAGCAATAAGGAAAGCCATCTGCTTCTTAAGAGCAACATCTTTGGTGGAGTTGAAATCAGCCTGGATGAGCTCAATATCGTTTAACCGGATGGCAATTACGATGGCTTGGGTAAGTTGGTCGTATTGCTTATAGATGTCGTGTGCGGTTCGGAGAAATTGTTGATCTTCGGGGTATGTCAAAAGGTTTACCATGCTGACCATGTACAGGCAGACGCGGGGGTAGGTCTCTTTATCGAGGAATTTGGGGATATCTTCGATGATTTCGAGCTCGCTCATCAAATCTACAGCATCGGCCTCGGCGTTGCTTTTGAGGAAGAGCGGGACTAGCACTAAAGCAAGATCAATAAGGTCTTGGACAGGCTCGTCAGCTGTTAACCGCTTTGTGTGGACCTCTCCGAGCTCCAGGGCCAGATGCCGCGTATATTCGTGACCCCAGGACGCAATATCTGATGTCGGTGCAAGCAATCGGAACTTGAGGGTATCTTGTCGGTCTTCGTCTGAAAATGTCATGCCAATTACGGACAACACATCCGCCAGTGATGTCTTATCTTCTCCTGCGGGCCATTTCTCGTAAAGTTGGATCATGGGTTCATAATGCGGTCGAAGGAATTTGAGGGGTTTGGGAACAGCGGTCATGGACGAGGTCGAGGTTTTGATGGACTCTTTGATCGCCTCCATAGCTGATTTATAAAGTGATGTGTCCGACTCCTTGAATCATGTTAGCATCCCCAAGCTATTATCATGGAGCAAGCAAGCATACTGTCAGACGCTCCACCAGCATATCCAGCTCACCCTTCAGCTGCTGGTCCTCTTCGCTGAGCTCTTCAGCCGCTGCAGCATTATGTTAGCACGAGCCCTTCGATCTTCAATCTAGGAGCCTCACTTCCAGTAATCCCATCTTCCTGCTTCCCATTCACAATGGGCTTCCCATCTTTATCCTTCTTGACCTCCTCGGACTTGCTGGGCTCTCCATCTACAGCCTTTCCCTTGCCCTTGTCAACAGACTTTGGCGGTTCGCCATCCTGCGCCATCGTGATTTCTTAGCGGAAGAGTCCTGACAAAGTCAAGCAGGTTGGGTATCAAGCACAGATACGCGGCAGGAGAAGAATCGAAAGAGCCTGTGAGGATTTCGAAAGTCGTGGGTGGAGTAGAGGTCGCAGATTTGGCTTGAATGTTGATGATTCTCCCAGGCACGATCGAGCCGCGTACAAATACAGAGCTCCTCCAGCGGACCTGTAGTAAGCGACACCCTTAGCGCGCAACAGGGGTCCGTCCGTAGGGGCTCCGAGGCTTGGCGTAGTTTTTCCGCATATCCAAAAAATAAATTTACGAAAGCCTCACGAGTTTTGGAAAATTACCACACAACCGCCAATATGAAACTCGATACCAAGCATATGCGATATCTGAGCGCCGAGGACTGGAGAACACTCACAGCCGTCGAAACGGGCTCCAAAAATCACGAAGTCGTTCCTACAGCATTAATCGGGCAAATATCTGGACTGCGAGGCGGGGTACACAAGAGTATATCTGCTTTGGCGAAAGTAGGATTGATCGCACGGATGAGAAATGCCAAATACGACGGATACCGCTTGACCTACGGAGGACTCGACTATCTGGCTCTCAACACCTACCGAAAGCGCAAAGATGTCTACAGCGTTGGCAACCAAATCGGAGTTGGGAAGGAAAGCGACATTTTCGTCGTCGCAGACGGGAAGGGGGTACAGAGGGTATTGAAGATCCACAGACTCGGCCGCATATCCTTTCGAACTGTCAAAGCAAACCGAGACTATCTACGAAACCGATCCTCCGGCTCTTGGATGTACATGTCCCGCCTGGCGGCACTGAAAGAATACACCTTCATGACAGCCCTTCGAGAAAACGGCTTTCCTGTCCCAGAACCCCTCGCACAATCCCGGCATACAATCGTCATGTCTCTCATCGACGCCTTTCCCATGCGCCAAATCTCCTCCGTCCCAGACCCAGCCTCCCTCTACGCAGAGCTCATCTCCATGATCCTGCGCCTCGCCCAATACGGACTCATCCACGGCGATTTCAACGAATTCAACATCCTGATCAAAGAAGACTCCAGCCCCACCAAGAAAGTCGAAGACATAATCCTCACCCCAATCCTTATCGATTTCCCTCAAATGGTCTCCGTGGATCATGCCAACGCCGAATATTACTTCGACCGCGACGTGAACTGCATCAAGCGATTCTTCGAGAGGCGATTCCGCTACACAAGCGATGCGAAGGGACCATACTTCAAAGATGCGCGAAAGCTGATTGGCAAAGATGGTGTTCAGAGACTGGATGTTTCTGTGGCGGCGTCTGGCTTTTCGAAGAAGATGGCCAAGGAGCTTGAGGCGTATATGAAAGAGATGGGTGTTGATGGGGATGGTGACCCAAATGCCGCTCGTGGGGACGAAGAGTCCGATGAGGATGAGGAAGATGACGAGGAAGGAGAGGAGGATGTTGACGATGAGCCTAGCAATATCGAGCCTGTGGTAGAAGATGCCTCTGCTACGAATGGCCGGTCGATTACTGTCGATGCAGCTGCTGGAGATGATATTTCATTAGCTACACTGCAGCTCAATGATAAAACATGAGTCTGCGAATGCTCATCCAAAAATCACAGAACCAAATCCAACGACCAAGGTGGTTTCCGGGCCAGAGTGCAGACCAAAGTCTTAAGAGCCGCGAGGAACCCACAGGTCATCAACCATGCTGCAGGTCAACAAAACCATGGTAAAAATTGGAGTGAGAATGGAACTTCACAGAGTCACGGCAAGCAAGGCACAGCAGAATGTTTACATGAAGCTTTTTCATTTATGCCTTAGACACAGGTCCATCAAGAGGCATGGTGGTAGTGTGATAGCCACAACAGCAAAGAAAAGAAAGAATTATTTACAATGAAACCTGCAATCCTCTTTGGATAGTAACTTTCCATCAATGTTGACATAATGTGATGATTCGTGCCTGTGTGCCAATGTGCCACACCTTGAAGATACTGTTAACAGTTCCACATTTGTACCAAGTATCAAGACTCGAAATATGTTGTCGGTACGAGTGCGAAACATAGCTAGCTATGCTGACAGATATGTATGTCCTCTTTTCGGGTACGCATGTATGATTAAGTCGTAAAAGGCGTTCCGGCATATGGCTACGTGATGACATGAATCCACGAAGAGCCGAAAAGCGAGTCGTTTTGTGATAGGAAAATGCGAGACGAAGAACGCCGATGGGGTATGTAGGAAAATGAAAATGCAACTCTGTCGTGTAGAGTCTACCGAGTCGAAGACTTAGGAGGACTTGCGAGCAGAGGGAGAGGAGGAGCCACCGTGAGCGACAGCGGGAGCATCGTTGTGGACAGTAGCACCTTCATCAGTAGAGCCGTCTTCCGAAACCGTTGGAGTGGATCCCGGAACCGTGCTACTACCAAATCAGTACTTGCAAGCTGTGGAAGGCATGCAATGTGAATCATACTTTTCCTTGGTCTTGCTTGACTCAGGCTCAGTCTTCACCTGGCGATCAATGTCCTTGAAGAAAGGGACAGAGTCAATCAAACTAAGTCGCGGTCAGTTTTCATTCGTCGACTCTGGAAAGGTGATTGGCATACTTGCTATGCTCTCGCTTCCAGGGGCCGCTGCTGACCGCCCGAGATGTTACAGGCAGGTGGCGGGAGATCTGGGTGGCTCGAGGAATGAGAGAAGATGGCACTGGAGGAGAAAGAGTAAGAATCTCGGCAGGGGCACCGTAAGCACCGACGTTGTACTCATTGGTTCGGAATTGACGACGCTCGGTGGTGACTCGCTTGAGATCCTTCTGGGCTGGAGTATCAGCGTAGCGAACTTGAAGAAGAAGGCCCTCTTCGCCGATGGGCTGGCCATGGAACTTCTGGATGATCTCCTCGCAGATGTCACGGCTCTCGAATCTGAGGGAAGCGTTAGTTGGCTTCTACTGTTGAGATGAATGGATATAAGCTTACCTCGCAAAACCAACACCACGGCTGTTGTTGTTTGCATCTCGGAGGATTCTGCTGGAGCTGACGGTGTAGTCACAGAAGATGGTAGCAAGTTCCTGCCAATTATTAGACTCATCAACACAGAAGGCACTTTGAGGCTTACCGATTCGGTCATGTTCTTTGGTAGGTTCGAGACGTAGAGATTGGTCGACTGCTCGTCACCCTCAGCCTTGAGACGAGAGTTGAAAGACTCCTACAAAGTGTGAGCGACAGCTGCAAATTGAGTGAACATCCAAACTTACCCGAGCAAAGCCAACTTCGTATCCCAACTTGTAGAAGCCTCGAATGCACATCTCGGCTTCACGAGCGCTGCAGTACTTTGCAAACCCAAAACTGTAACATGTTAGACGATGAAGACAAATCAGATGAAAAAGAGAAGGAAACTTACCCCTTGCAAGCTCCAGTAGAGGTGTCAATGATGGCCTTGGAGGTCTCAACCTTCCCGAAGCGTGAGGCATACATAGCCAGCTGGGTGTCATCAGTGGTTGGGTGAAGACCACGAATGTAGACATTGCGATTGCCCGGAATTGGGTTCGATAGACTCTGGTCAAGAGTTCTCATGCTCTCTTTGGGAGTGTAGACGGCGGGAATAGCTCGAGGAATGGGAGGGTGTTGCATGAGTAAAGCATCGATATCCACGCCAATGGGGATGCTCTTGTACGCAATGCTCTTATGGTCTGAAGTTTGAGCAGGGAGCTGCTGTGGTGAAGGAGTAGAGCCGAAAGGAGATCGGTCAATGGCGGCGATGTGGGTGCCCTGCTCACGCTGGGAGATTGAGCCATAATATGGGGTGCTGGGGGCAGACTCGTTGGTCGAATATGAACCACGGCGGTTCTCAAGGCCAGGAACCTCCTTGTGGAGTGAATCTGAGCGCTCAGAGTAAACGCGAGCAGCAGAGTAGCCTGGCATCATTTGGTAACCCGGAACATAGCCAGTATATGGAGCCTGGGCAAAGTATGGCAAGGTAGGATACGTGCTGTAAGAGGTATCGGGGAGTTGTTGGGCCAGAGCTTGAGTGGGGTACATGCTGGAAGGTGCAACGAAGTAAGTGCCATCCGCTGCGAGGTAATACTGGATTTGAGAGCCAGGTTGGAGCTGAGCACTGCCCATTGCACCGGCGTTAGACGACATGTTGGCACCTTGCATGGAGAGGGTGCCGAACTGGTTCATCATGGCAGCCATGGGGTTGTTCTCATTCTGAGTAGACTCCCGAGGGTCACGAGCACGGGCGGCGGCTTGCGGCTGAGCGTACATGCTAGCGGTACGAGGGGGGTAGGCTGTCTCTGTGTGGGTTGTAGTCTGCTGGTAAGACATGGTGTTCTGAACAGGTCCTCGTCAGCTTGTACAGTGGAATGCAGAAAGATACAGAGACGTCGGAGAAGGCAAGTACCGGAAACAAGATTGGGACTGATAGATCGGAAATTCGAGATGAATGGGGAAGAGGGGCTGGGAGAGCGGTGCCAAGCGAGCATATATAGTCAGGCCAGTAGTGAATTGAATGGTTACGTGCAAGAAAAAGGCGAGGCAGGTAGCGATGAAACAGATGGAAGGAGTAACTTACGGTCACAGGCTCTGGGACGAGAACTTGAAATGCTTGTTCCTTGAACTGTACAAGACGGTAGACTGCAGAATCAGCAATGCGTCTCAGGATATGGGCAGATACACAAACCGTTGCAGGACAATTGACGAGGCCGGAGCTCTGCGAAGCGTCACGAAGAGCGTGGCTAGAAGTACAGGAGCAGCTGCGGGAAAGAAGACAGGAGTCTGAAAATGATCGGGTAGCGAGTGAAGTCTAGAAGATAGGGAGCTATCAAGCCAGATGGGGTTGGATGTAGAGATTGTGATGGTGTTGAGTTGTTGATCGATTGTGAAGGAAGAAGAAGCAGACGAGCGGCGAGAACTGGGTTTTAAGGGCGCGCGGGTGCTGGTGCTGGTGCTGGCAGGAAAGTGACGTGCCGGGCAAGAACGATGTTGACGATGTTAAGCGGAGGCGGCGAGTTGAGGAAGAGGCAGACCACCCAAGTAAACAACGCGACGAGCAGAGGCAGGCGCAACGCAACGACGCAACCCAAGATATAACAGAAACAGCAAGAACAACTGCAACTGCAGGAAGGGACGCTCAAACACACTTTGGCTCTCCGCGTCAGAATATCAAAGTATATTATCACGCAGTCGCTGCAGCGCAGAATCCGGAGTGGTATTGATGAGGATGAAAATACGATACAGATACAGAGGTACAGGTACAGATACTGCGCTGCGCGGATGTTTCTCCGCAGGGGGACAAAGGACCTTTTTATGATTGCTCTGCTCCGCTACAGAGAAATCTGTGCACTTGTTCTCAAGATGCATGACGAACGTCGCTGCCGCACAATTGCTTGCAGAGAACAAGGAGGCGCCTTCTGTCAGAGACAAACATTCGCTCCATGCTGCCTTCTTCAGACAGAATTGCTTCTGTGCGCCAACAAGAGAGCAAGAACAAGGATCTGGGTACCTACCTTCCCCGGCGTGCAGAGGACTTCTATTCCAAGGCCAATAGCGTGAGTTTGTCCGTCTCCTGTGAAAAGTGACATGTCGTACAAACCAAGATCCCTAGCTGACCTACCAGACGCCTTCAGATACGGCTCCGATTGAGATCTTCCAATGGCTTGTGTGTTAAGCAAGCGAGACCGCCACAGAACAAGGGGTGCGGTAGTTTGAAGGAGGTTCGGACGCAGCTTCCCATCCGTTTGGCCCTGTCCGTCCCCGCAAATTTCCTCGAGGAAGGTCCCAACAGGTTCACCCCAATACTCGGAGAGCAAGGGACTCAGCAAGAGGTTACAAGATCTCTCTGCATTAAAGTCGTTCTGGGCCTTGCTGCACAACACACGTAGAGATCGGGTCAAGTGACCCATTGGATTCGAAATTGAAAACAAAAACCGGTGTAGAATTACCATTCACACCGGAGTAGAAGTCTTCGTGAACGGTGGCATCCAGTTTAACTTCTCACGGCCATCTTGCAGCCCTACCGACTCGGGACGGCTCCAGACATGTCCATGACATGGGCGCTCCTTGCATCCCCACCGATTCAAATGCTCGCTTTGGGTGGTGAGACGGGAAAAAAGCAAAGTCCAACCTCTTGCAGTCGATGGGCACGATGGATTCCGCGGTACCGGGACTGCAGCCAGACGACACGCGGCATTCACGGGTATTTCTCCGTTTGAAAGTGCAGCGTTGATTTTGTTGCGACTCTGGAAAGTGAAGTCTGTTGTCGTCTAAGCGCCAGAAGGTCGTGCAATGACAGGGGCCACTCTACGCCACTTGCTTCGCTACCGCACTTTCCATTCCTAAGGGGCAACACCAGAACGTCGAGTCGGACGCCAACTGCTTTTCTTCTAGCCTGCACTGCTTCATGAACAGGACAAGAAAGCAAACCGCGCCAATCGCCATATCCTCGATTGCCTACTTTCCGGACCGCATGCAGCCACTAGTCCACCGATCCATCCCCATCCGCCTTTCGGCCAGACTCTCCACTACCCCACGATTCCTTGTCTGCAAACGAGTGCCTCGGATGCTGCTCTCGAGCGGGCTTCGGAAGGCAAACGCATGCCGATCCAATGCTTCGAGCCACCCTCCCGATCAAGTGATTCGGGCCATCCGGAGGCGTCTCTGCTATTTGTCATACCACGGGTACTCGCTCTTCTCGACACCCTCTTGAACAGGGTTTTCGTTTGCTTCGAGCCTCATATTAATGGTCTGAGATATTTAGAGATCAGAGACATTGAGGGTTTGCTTACTGTGGAGAGGGCTTCCTTTTGTGGCTTAAAGCATTACCCGCTAAATTTTCATATTGTACATGAAGGAGTCACAGCACTCCCCCAGGACTCACCTCACCAAATGCTTTTACTTCCGCAAGCCAGCACGGAGTAAATATCATCAATATACTCTTAAAACCCCCGATCATGGGAAGTAAATACTACCTGAGAAATAAGGCCAATGACACAGCAAGTCCAACATTCACTTTTACAACATTTCACAACCGGAATAGGTGCCATTCACTTATCAAGTCACCGTCATCGATTCACTCACACAAATCAACAAAAATTTCAAAAATCTGTCATTCATCA
>QGMK01000701.1:0-18504 GCA_007825345.1 Lachnellula suecica
AGATGAGACTTGCTTGGGAGGGATCTGAGATAAAAAGGGGTAAGCTTTTACCTTTTGTACTCGCACATAAAAGATTTGAGGGGTCATAAGCGGGATGTACAGCAAAGTGTATTCAGTAGATCCTGATATATTTGCAGTTTTTGTCCGCAACGTTACTGAGAGGGCAAGAGCCAAGAGTTGAGATAAGCAGGTGGCACCATAATTGACACTCCTTGAAGCATGTTTGGCGAGTGAATATCTACCTAGCCTTCGAGGTGAAGAACTGTGGAGTATATGTTTGGGTGACCTTCCTGTTCCGGCTTGATAGGATCCAACGGGTGATCTCTTTAGCCATCGTAGTACAATGCTTGTACGTAGAAAGATGTCAAGATGCAAAACGCTGCACCACTTGCTCGGTAGCCCGGAGGCTTCGGCCGGATCTCGTCTGATAACCACATGGCGTGTAGCCCAACAGATACGAGGATGTAGACTACAAACAAGATTCATTGCAACAGCACTCTTATTTTCTAACTTAGAGAATAAATTGTAACGCCTTCTCAATTTGACGAGAAATTTTTTAGGGAACTAACGACTCATTCCAATAGAGTAACTTCTTTCAACGGCTTCCTCGAGACGATAAATATGTAAGACTTTTTATGACTCCTCACTAACCAGTACCAAGAGCCCGGCTTGGGATTCTGCAGATGCCACTAGCTTTGCCACTCGACTGCTTTAAACCACATTCAGAAGGTCCTCTGTTTGTAAATCCTTTCGCGTGAGAAAAGATAATCCGGATCAGTTGGTGCACAAGCTCCTGCTACGAGCATTCAACCCCTCACGGCGGGACCCTTTCAATTATTTTGCAACATTATGAACTTCAATCAAGCAACATGAGAGAAGTTTGGTTCTCAGGACTAGGAAAATACAATGCAGTGTCAAAAGAATAAGTCTCGGATGATAATATCTTCATAGTATGCTCTTCAATGGTGAACTTGAACTTTCAACTAACACCCAATCCAGCAAAACTCGCCGAGAAGACCTCTCCGTAATTGGGAATGGGGAACCAAAATCATCACTGTGTTTAACATCAGTCTCTTCCTAATGTCTATCGTCATCTTCTACAATTCTCGGAAGAGTTATAATGACGCATTTAAGCAAACATCATACTACTGTAACTTTATCTTCAGAAATTGTCTGCACTTCTGCCAAGGAACTAAGTAATTGAATTAGGTATGAGAAACATGAAGCATCTCAAAAGGTTGACTTGGCTTGCTAGAATTGGAGGCAAGAGAGATGAATTGCGACTTGCAATTTATGATAAGGGAGAAGCTGAGCTTGGAGGTCTGGAGTGGAAGCTACTGCCGGGAAAGCCTTGACAACAACATCTGGTTTTGCGCGGAAGGAAAAGCCTTGTTGAGGCCGGAAATCCACTAACGGTAGCCGAGCGTGACCAGAGAAGAAAGACAGAACGACGGAGAGATGTTGCGCGCCTCTAAAACACTCAGCAACGATTCCAAGCCAACTTGTGGCTATGAAAACAAAGGCAAGTGCGACCCGAAAGAGGGGAGCATTGCACCTACCCGTCGCAGCAATGATACTGATTCGACTTTGGTGCAAGCCTGTACCAAAGCTCCCACAGCACAAACACCCAGGCCCACAATTCCTATTGTAGTCTTCCTTCCCAGGTTCAAAAGTCAATCTTCACAATATTCTCGCACCCATTCACAGCCTTCATTGCCAAAACCAAAGCCCGTAAATCCGTGATGAAATTCGTCACCGTCATTTTCTTTCCCCTCCCCCTCGTGTTTTCCTGGCATGTCCTCCCTACCCCTATGGGCCCGCCTGCTGCGCGCAAATCTTGAATGGCACAGGCCCCAACGGCTTGAATTGTGCCAAACTTTCCTCGCCCTTTCTTGTCTAATTTCTGCCTCTAACAGGTTATCTTGCATACGCCACAGACCCCACTGTCAACATATTCGATGCAACTGACTTCACAAGCGTGAATCCGCCTTCAAGACTTTGCTGACGGAATGCTACAATCACGCAAGTTGCAGGGACGTGGTGAGGATAATGGTGCCGACTAGGCGTAGTATTATGACTTGCCGGATGGAAGTAGTAGTAACAATTGCGAGAGGGTTATTGATTAGGATGAGAAGCCAGACTTGTCATTACGTTGGAGGTTGGGTCATCGGGCGGTTGGGATAGTTGGTTGAATTATGCAAATGCGAATTTGGTAATTGCGTGCATGTCTGATAATAGAATGAATCTGCATGGCAACATGAAAAAGAGAAGGAAAAGTCTCCGGCACTACTGGTAACAAGACAGTTTCCAAGGAAGTTGGGAATATTTACCATATATGCTTCAAAGCAGACGTATGGGCAAAAAGGCAGTGTGCGAAATTTATCTCCGAGAGCGAGAGGTCCACTTGGCTATTTTCGCTCCTTCAAAAGTGCCAGCTGTGGCCTTGAGCTTTTCCTCTATTTTCACAGCACCCATAAAACCCGTATTTCGTCACCAGTCACAGCTCACGTTCACACTGAACTCGAATGTGGGGAAATGGTAGATAACTCCATTGGTGAAATGCAGCATTGCTTAGCTCGTTATGCGACTATGCGACTTAAGCCATGACACCCCATCCCGACCCAGAGACGCAGAAGAATTGTTCAAAATCCTGCAAAAAGTCAGCCGCTGTCCAGAGGAATCATTTCAACGCCATAAAAACTTACTGAGAGGAGTGAAGAACCATCTGTTCTTTCCGGACGTGTACCTCTCCTCCAAAGCCTTCTTAACGGTCTTCTTGGCATCCTCGCGCTGGGAAACCTCCTTGAAAGTATCCGCAGTAACGACTCCCTTCAATCCCTCCAATTCAAGTGTGTAACGTGTGGGCATCAAGTGGTTGTAGTTGATCACCTTGATGAATGGCTTGACCTTGCTGCGCTTGGCCTGGCGGGTCTTCGACATACGGCGGGTGATTTGCGATGGGTAGCGCTCGATACCGGCGACCAGGGCGTGAGGGTATGGGTGGGACTTGTTTCCGGTGTCTTGGGGTTGGATGATCACGACCTGCATTGCCCCATCAGCGCTGTCTTTTTGAATCTGTCCTCGAGGCCATCTGTCGCTTCCAAGCTCGTATTTTGCATGTCCAGTGTGCGCGATTGAGTATGGTGAGAATGGGGTGGAAATTTACCTTCTTTCCGGCATATCTGCCCCGGGTGATGATGGCAACACGGCCAACCTTAAGGACTATGAGAAATCCCGTCAGTAATGTTGATCAATTGCAGCTCATCGCAGGATGGGAGCGTCGTGGACTCACACTTCATGGCGACTGTCGGTGGTGTTGATTTTCGTCGTGGTGTTGCAGCGTTCGAAAATTGACGAGGCCCTTTTTCGAATGCACGATTGTGTGGGATGCTAGTCCTTACGCGGGTTAGCGTTTTAAAACCTAAGCCCAATCCACGTGACCTTTTTCCGACATTCTCGAAACTCAGACCTTTCGCCTCGACCCCATGTTTTTGACATCTGCATCGTGGAAAGTTTCGCCCCATAAATCTTGGCTTTCAAAGCTATGAACATATGCAGCTATCTCCGTTTCAATTTTTAAGCTTAAGCCACTTTCACTCGACAGAAGTTTACTGACTGCTCACGGCCTTTTCACGATCCGCGGCCAGGAAGACGGGCATCCGATCTTGGCTGTCATTGCTTCCCAGATGAACATTCAAGCTGGCAGTTTCATATGGCTGGCGTCGTTTCGATATCATCAGCACCGGAGCAAGTGTTAGAAGACCTCGAGCTTGCTATTGGCTAGGCAATCTCTTGGTCTTGTTACTTTTCCTGAATGAATACTAGTTTTGCCGATATTCTTTTTGATGTCCAAGGACACAGTCCTTAAAAGCACACTTCCTTATTCTGCCAAGTAAACTTAAGGGGGTAAAAGGAGGTACTCAGCCCCTTCACTATGCTTCATGATTAAGAGCTGCACATGACCATTATGGCAGAGCGAGGTATCTTGATGGTTTAGTCTAGCTGCCATGTTGCTATCATGGGCTGGAATGTAGTTTGGGATTTTGTATATATAGAGGCTTCCTCGAAGCAACATAGAGACTTTTCTATCATCATTCCAGTCTTCAATTAACCAACAACCTCTCATCTTCTTTTTCCATCATTCATATTCATCCTTCTAGACTATTTGCTGGCCATAGTCTAATATCATCTATCCAATTATGCTTCTTCAATCCATTCTTCTCAGCCTTGCTGCCGCTCACCTCGCTGCTGGACATGGTGCAATCGTCAAGGCAGTCGGAGACCAAGGTGGATCTGGAACCGCTGTTGGAAGTAAGTACCCTTCCCATGTTGAACTTTCTGGCTGAGAAGACGCGAGCATCTTGTATCACTCAGATGTTTTGAAACACTTTTACTCATATGATCACTTTTCAACATTTACTAACCTAGTCAGTTGACGCCTCCACTCCTCGTGACGGTACAACCCGGAATCCCTTCCAACAAGACTCCACTCGATTCAAGAACGCAGCAGCAGATGCTTGTGGCGAGACACTTGGAGGCGGAACCAACGACCCAGCAACCCAAGTACCGGCAATGCTTGCCGCGAATGGAGGCCAGATGCCACAAACCTCCGCCGGTGGTATGGTCATGATGACTCTCCACCAAGTGAACGGCGATGGAGCCGGACCCTACGACTGCATGATTGATAGTACCGGAGCGGGAACGCAATGGATCAGCATGGCAGTCGTCACTAATGTCCCTGGAGAAAATAGCAGAAGCAACGCCAAGGCAACAGACTTCGTGGGTCTCACACGGATCCTCATCCTCCTCGGCGATAGCGCTAACTCTTCCACAGCCTCTCACTGCGAAAGTCGCTGCAGACCAAACTTGCACGGGTGAAATGGGAGGTATGACTGGTGTCTGCATGGTCAGATGCAACAACGCTGCCAGTAAGTCATCTCAATCGGTGGAAAGCTCTTCTCGCTAACCATTCTACAGGGGCTGGACCTTTTGGGGGATGCGTGCCTGTTCAAATGGCAAGTGCTGGAAATGCTACTGCTGTTGCAGCCAAGCGCCATGCGAGGAACTTCAATGGCTTCTAGGTCAAAAGCAGATACAACGATCTTAGTCCTTGTCTTATAATTGTCCCCCGTTGCGAGAGAAGATGGATATGTACCGCGAATACCAGTCCTTACTTTATATTTAACTAATTGAATTCTATTACTCTTAAAAACTCATCGTTTAAAGCCATCACGTGTACTTCATTCTAAATCTTTTGTTGCATATCGCAAAATAAAGGGCGATTTAGCGGCCCTGTTTTTATTGGGCTGGGCTGAGGCTACTTGGGATGGTTGCATCTAGCGATGTCTGTTGATTGGGTTGAGCTGGGAAGGATGACAAGCGCTTGATAGGAAATAAAGGAAACAGTATCTTCCCGCAAAGTGTTCTATAGTGGTCACACTTAAGTCTAATATACCTGGATCTTGATTCCGTTAGAGTATACATGTACATTTTCACATATATGAAACATTGCCACGTGACACGACTCATAAAAGTTTTACTGCTCCAAAGCAAGACTTACTTCACTTCCAAGAAGCATTAGCAACCGCCGACCGAGTTATCACAATTGTAAGACCTCCAAAAAATACTCTCTTACTCCTCTGGGGACTTCATAGCACCCTCCTTCTTCCACATCTCACTCGCCGCAGAGTCACGTCTGCTTGCCGTCGGGCGCCTTGAGCTATACAACTTCTTCTTCGCATCTTCAAGGTCTTTCGAGAATTTATCTTGAGATTCTTTTCCTCGCACTACCAATGGTGACGATTCAGGCAGTCCTCTCCCAGAATGGATGACCGTCTCTACTGTTCGAGGCGCCTCGTCTGGCTCTGGAAAGCTGCCAGGTAGGTAGTTGTCAGGCTTGACTGGGTTTACATGCTCATGAGCCACAACTTGTGGGAAAAGAGTGAAGATCCGGGGACGAGTCCGCGATGCGGTTTCTGGGCTTGTTGCATCTGGGTCGTTTGGTGATGGCGCAGGGTCGAAATCTTGGGATCGCCATTCTTCGCGGTGTTCACGATTGAGGGATGGGCTGACATGTATTGTGAGCTCGCCGGTCTGGGCGTCATTCCATACCTCGATGGCCAATTTGGAAAGCTCGACGAGGTCTTTTCGGAGGACTTCCTCGTCTTGCGGCGTACGGACGAGTGGAGAGAGAACACTGAGGACTTTCTTGATGACTCTATCTGCTCTCCTAGAAGCTGCGGGGCGGTCAGATCTCTTGGATCCCGAGACTTGATTCATAGAGTCAATTGGTAGTGCTTGAAGAGCTCGCATGGTGAGCGCTGTCCAGACATTTACCACGCGTTCACTATGATCGGATTTTTCCAATGCACCTGGGATCTTGCCAAGGAGGACGCTCAAATCTGGATTGGACATGGTAAGCTCGGAGTGAAGGGGCTTCCAAATGTATTGGCACAAGGCGTCGGAGATGATACGTTGAGCGTGCGCAGTACGAAGTTCTCTCGAATCGTCAGAATCATCGATCGGCACAGAGCCAAAGCAAGGGTCCGCTGCGAGTAGTTGTGCGTGCACAGTTTCTGGATCCTGGATTCGGGTAAGTAAGCGTACCAATGTAACGAATAGGGGTAATGATATACCTTTCCTTCGATATCATTGAAGTACTTGAAGGAAACATCTTCGATGCGACTCTGAATCCTTGTGAACATTTGCTTGCTAGCCTCTGTTAGTCAGATACTCTTTTTTCAGTGCCACTAGACTCGGAATACATACAAGTGGTCTTTCGACTTGGTGTCCAAGGCAAATTCTTTCTTCATCATATCGAGCTGTCTTTGTCGGTCCTTGTTCTCTCTCTTGAATGAATCTTGTGCTCTCTCCAGGAGGTCGCACTGCGCAGTAACTTTATCCAACTCTTTTGCCTGAGCCTCAACTTTCTTCTTCGATTCTTGGGTTGCCTTTAGAAGTTGGCCCTTTTCAGTCTCCAGGGCAGTGAGCTTCTTGTCGTGCTCAATTTTCTGAATTGCGAACTCTTTCTCCAGCTCCTCCGTCCGTTTGGCAAAGCTCTTGTTGTTTTCCTCCATAAGCTTCTCGGCATCTTGCTTCAGCTTGAGACCTCCTTCTGCAAGCTTTGCTGATGTTCGCTTTTCCTGCTTCTCTTTCTCGAGATCCCAAGTTGCCTTCTCCCGTTCCATCTGAGCCATTTCACGAGCAATATTCTCCTTGGCTTTCTGGTCCCTGTTTGTGAGAACGGAAATCGTAGCCTCTTGGTCCCTGATCTCCTCGTCCTTCTTTTCGCACGCTTCGTCAAGCAGGGCTAGTCTCTCCATAGTCTCGTCCATCATGCTGAGATCGGACTTATGCGAGGAGAGCTTGTTCTGTAGGTCCACCATCGCACGCTGGGCAGAGTTCAATTTATCAGCCGTCTCACTGACAGCTTGAGTCCATGGTTGAAGACCAGGCTGATGTCCGTGCCGTGACGAGCTGCTTCGGGATTCTGTAGCGACAGCGTGCTTCTTCGTGTGGCCATTGCTATTGCCATTCTCGTGTCTACCAAGGACTCTAGAATTGACTCTGTTGCTACTATCGTTGTAGATGTCTTCGGTTTCGCTGGTTTCCCAGTCCTGATCGTCCTTGCGACGGTTTTTGTTTCGAGGCCCCATCGCAGCCTTATGGTTCTGAGATGTGATACCATACGTTAGCTAGGTGGTTCAACGTCGCACGGCAGTTTTGACTTGCACAAGAATACGCCCCGGAGCTTTGGCCTTGATTACTTGGACTCCATGGGAGCTTTCTTCATCGGGTTTCAAATATAATCACAGAAACTTATCTTCGCAGAACCCAACAAATGAAACGACAATACGGCTCAAGGTTTGCAAGCAACAGAAAGAAAAGGGGTAAGGTAGCCAATTGCAATAGACGCTTCCACCTAGAGACAATGACTTACTCGTGATGCAATTGACGACCCGCTGTTCTCCTGACTACTTTTTATTCCAAGAGGCTTTAACAAACGCCTCTTGAATGACGCTAACTGTGCTTCGAATTGTGATAGCTCGCGTTTCTTCTTAACGGACCACGTATAATTTGATCTTGGCATTCAGCATATGGCAAGGGATTATGAACGCCGATAGCTGATTCTTTGATAAAACATGTAACAATTGCGAGAGATAGTTGCTGGTGGAAAGTAGAGATATAAATTGGGGATGGTCAACACAGTACCTTAGAAGATGCTACAGATACCGAATTGAACCGGAAAACAAGACCATAACAAAGTCCCATATCTTGTGGGACATTTACATGGTCTTATTTTCGAGTGTAGAAGGTAGCCGTCACGCAGAGCCTCACTCCACATGCCGAAGCAAGCTTTGCCGGATCACATAGAATCGATAAGCAATTTCTCAAGGACGTGTCGCAGCATCACTGGCCATTGCTGCGTCTGCAACGGGTATGTGATGCGGGAACCTTGACGATTCATCTATTGTTTGGGTGGTCTTGCAGCCGCGGGGTCATGCAGTTTGCTTGAATCGGAGAAGTGAGGACCGATACATACTGTAGCATCGCCTAATCGTCCGATGCAATACATCGGCACTTGTTAAGATCGAGGTTGCGGACCTTGTAGCTAATTCTCCGGGCTTGTTTTGTGAAAAGAGATATGATAAGAGAGAGACAAAAGGGAGAAAGGGAGCATATGCGACATCTGATTGGCGCTTCAATATGGGCTTTAGATATCTCAAAATGTGAATAATGCAGAATAGGTTTATCTTCAAGAAAGACCATAAACGAAAGATAGGACCAGGGTCAAGTCAATGCTCAAGACGTTGGGAAGTCGGTACCGAGACGAAAAAAGGGGAGGCTCGTCGGGAGTGGCCGTTGCAAGCTCCGACGCGCTAAATTTCATTGGCTGAACCGCCAAAGTAAACAACGCCAGAGGGAAAGTAAACATCACTCCCCATGACGCCGATTTCCTAAAGCTCCGGCACATTACAAACCCAGGATATTCCAAAATTTGAACCGGATAGCTCTGTATGCTTTGAATACTTCTCAGCCTCGCTGTTTGAGGTTCTCCAACATTTTCTGTGGCGCCTCGGGCTCTCCCCAGACGTCAACATTCCATACCGCATTCCACGCCGACTCTATCTACACCACCATGCCTTCAACAGAACGTAGTTCCTCGCGCGATAGCGAGAGGTATTTGAAACACCAGCATTCTGCTTCATCAGACGGCGGACGGGCAATCGTTGTTCCCATGTAAGTTGTGCTCTCCAGTCGCAGATCCCCATGCTGATATTCTCTTTTCAAGGTGGGACAGTTCCGATCCTGATCGCGCCCCTCCTCCTCTACCTATGAACCCATCCTCACCGATTCATACTTCGCGGCCAAATACATCATCCGCTATAAAATCGGCGCACGCTGCCTTGACCGAGAAGGCTCGGGAGAGCAACTATACTATCAATGCCCCTCCGAAACGAATCGAGGCATCTCCAGAGCGGTCTCTGATTAGGGGAGCTGCTCATAAGCGCATGCAGTCCCTTCAGACAGGGAACGTGCGGGACCTCAGTAATTTTCTCGAAGGAGGCTCTACATTTGGATCGCCTACGCCATCACCAGAGAAGAATTCGACCCGGCCGTCAACTCCACACGGAAGCAAGGATTTCTTTGGGGAGGCAAGGTCTTTGGAGAAGTCTCCAGAGAAAGAAGAGGGGAGCAGGGCTTCAACACCTAACCCAGGCCGGGAGACACCAGTTCGAGATATACCCAGTTTGAGACCTTCTCTAAGGAGACCACAACAGAGTATTCTAGGCGAAAATACACCTCCGCAATCAGCTACTATGTTGGCTCTACAGCATATGGCAAGCAAGGATGCGGATACCCCATTAGCGAATGTCACCAATGGATCAAATGCGCTGGTTCGCGTACCACAAACCTTCGATGCGATTTCGAACCAGATTCTTAGCCTTACCAGCATTGCAACGAGCTTGCAGCGCGAAATGGCCCAACTTAGCAGGCGAAGCAAGGACAATGCTACGGACTTAGTGAGCTTGAAGGAGGCCACGAATGCTCGAGACGAGGATATCCGAAAGAGTCTAAGAGAGCTCGTGACCAACTTGAACGAGTCTAGTCCACGAAATTCCGGCGCACTATATGGAAACGCTCAACTTTACTTGGAAAATAAAGGCTACAATTCTCCTGGACCTAGAGGGAAGTTCAGTCTACCGCGAATTCCCAGCCCTAACAGCTTCGAGGCATCTCTCGACAGAGGATCAATTTCCAGCCCTTCTTCGTTCAGTCCAGATGGCGCAGTTGTTAGTATTGCTTTACTCGAGAAAATTCTCCGTGAAATGGGTACCAGGGAAGGACAGGAGAACCTCGTATCTAGGTTGACCCAAGTCGCAGATCGGCTGACCCGCGAAGGAATGTCTACTGCAAAGAAGTTGGAGGACCTTGTGAAATTCATCGAGGAGAATACTAGTTCCCAACACCAAGCACTTGTAGCGCACAACGGCGGTGGTGCTGGGAATTCGAAGTCGAGGGGTTTCAGCTTTGGCGAGCCTCCTAGATTGGAACTGGATTTCGACGAACCAAGATCGGGACCAATGACCCAGCGAGTAGAGGCGCTTCTAGGATCAGGAGCCAATAAGGAGAACAGAGGGCCCAATGCCGCGCGAGCCTCCGATGTTCTCAATGAGGACATCCTGAAAATCATCCGTACGGTGAAGGACAGCGTCGCTCAAGGAGGTGGGCTTACCGCAGAGGTTAAGGCACTGGTTCGCGAGCTCCGAGGAGAGGTCTTGGGCATGGGCCGAGATATCTGCCGCAAGTTGG
Source organism: Lachnellula suecica (assembly GCA_007825345.1). NCBI lineage: Eukaryota > Fungi > Ascomycota > Leotiomycetes > Helotiales > Lachnaceae > Lachnellula > Lachnellula suecica. The sequence continues at coordinate 10,816 of QGMK01000701.1, forward strand.
ACCAAGCTGGTAAGAACGACGTCTCTGCTGAGAATGATGCTGCAATGGAGAAGGAGAATGTGGCCCGTGTCATACAAGACGGACTGGAGGAGCTGAAGGTGCATATGGATCGAATCATGCAGGAAAACCGCCGTCAATCATCTTCGTCTACAATTTCACGGAATACGGTGGACTACCAAGAGATTTATCAAGCCATGCGCGCTGCAATAAATGAGAAGGATCAACAATCAAGACCTAATTTGGGGAAGGAAGACATTGTCGAAGCTGTCAAGGAGGCCTGGGAGAACTACAAGCCAGATATCGAGCTTCAACATTTTGGATTGGAGCGAGATGAACTTCTGGCATGCTTGAAAGAAGGCATGGAGCAGTACGCCCCTCAAGATACTTCACGCGACATTGGAGGTGCATCTCGCGAAGAAGTCTTCACAGCTGTCGTCGAAGGCCTCAAACATTTCTCTCCTCCACGGGTGGAAACTGAAGCTAGTCTGTCCCGCGAAGAGATCCTCGACGCTGTGCGGGAATGCTTGGAAGAGTTCGAATTTCCATCCGCACCTTTACCGGAGCCAAAACAACCAGAATTTACCCGTGATGACATGCTCGACGCTGTCAAGGAAGGTTTGCACAATTTTGACTTTGCAGCAAATACGACAGCAATCAGCCGAGACGTCCACAGTGAAAGTCTAACTCGCGACGACTTGTTCGAGGCTGTCAAAGCCAGCCTTGTGGATGCGCCCTTGCAAATGGATCCTCACGGGGAACAAATTATGGAGCGACTAGAGGAGATCATGGAGTCTATGCGTACTGAGTTCAAAGCAGTATCGGATGAAGCGAAGCAAAATGTGTCAGCTCACGGAAGAGATACCGAGCAGGTCTTAGATGCAACGAAAGACGGATTTGAAAAGCTTCGCACCGACATTGAGAGTTATGTCGACCGAGCTGCTGATGTTACCGGTAAAGATGAAATTTTAGACAGCATGCGGGACAGTTTCACTGCACTTCGCGCAGATGTTGAATCGTTGCTGTCCAGAGGCTCTGATAGCTCGATGGAAGCTGTCCAAGGCGAATTGGAACACCTCCGCGAAACCATGGCCGGCTCTCTGGTTCGCTCAGGGAACAGTGCAGACAAGGAAGAAATCTTAGACGCGCTCAGAGAAGGTCTCGATAGTCTCCGCGCCGATATCGAGAGACCTCGTGACAGCAACGAGAGCGTTCTTTCTGGAACAGGAGAAATACTCGACGCTCTTCATGATGGGTTAAACGGAATCCGTGCAGATGTTGAAAAGCTTCACAACAAACCGATCGATATGACCGTCAACTACGAAATATTGGACGCCTTGAAGGAAGGTCTGGAAGGAGTCCGGGGTGATATTGATCGTCTTCGCGAGAATGGCCATGGCGAGCGTGCTGTCGCGGAGATCAGCGATAGTGCTGTTATCACGGCAGAAAGTTTGAAGCAAAAGGATATTCAAAACCTTGAAGTATTAATTACTCAGTTGAGCATCAAGGTTGAAGCGATGGAGTCAATGCAGCCGCCTCCACCAGAGCCTGCGCCTGGCTCACTATCCAAAGACGATTTAATCAGTGTCGAGGAGAAGCTATCGACCGTTCAAGAATCAGTTGCTGACATGTTGAACCGGGAACGACCTGTGAACGAGGATGGCATCAAGAGAGAAGATGTAGAGGCCATTGAGACTCTTCTTCGAAACACCAAAGCCAAACTAGACGAGATGGACCCAGAGCAAGCTGTCAAGAAGGACCATTTGGATGCTGTCGAGGTTCTCATCTACGAAACAAAGGAAGGTGTTAATGAACTTAAAAGCCACTTGGAAGACGTCACGAAAAAGGAAGATGTCAACATAATCGAAGGTCTTCTGCGCGGCATAGTTGAAGGCCTCGACGAGATAAAGGAACGGGCCGCTAATGAGTCGGAAGACCTTGAAAGGGTCACTAAGACGGATGTCGAAGCTGTGGAAGCTGTTTGCCTTGATGTTAAGACTGCCATCGAACAAATGGTTCTGTCTGATATGGCCGGCTTAGCATCAAAGGACGACGTTAAGAATCTCGGAGAATTGGTCAAGGAATTCAAGGGTCGCATTGAAACTCATGCCGACACCAACGCGAAGTCATTCGAAGAGCGCCAGGCGGAAACGGTTGGAGTTGGCGAGCGTGTCACGGAGATCAAGACCTTCCTAGAGGAGTTCAGGGACGCCCTCAAGGAAAAGCTCGATGAAGGAACTACCAGTTTCGAGACTCTGGCCAAGCTGTTGGAAAGCATGGGAGAAAGTGTTGCTAAAAACGCCAATGTCAGCGACGATATGAAGAGCTTGTTTGAAACGATAAAGGATGAGTTTGAAAAGTCCAATGCTGGTGTTGTCGGCTCCAAGCTAGAAGCCGATGAAAAATTCCAACAGACGCAAGAAATCTTCACAGCCAAGATCGACGAGAAGTTCAATGAATTGATGACAAAATACGACGATGCTCAACTATCTGCGGAAGCAAAAGCCCAGCTTAGCGAGGAGAAGAATGCTGAAGTTGAAGCTGCAATGCTGCAAACCAAAGCAGTTGCCGAAGAGCTGAAGTTTCTTATTGATACGCTGGGGACAACAGTCACAGGGTCAGCAGAGAAAATGGACGAGGCTTCCAAGACTGTTTTCAGCCGGGTTGATGATACCTTTACCCGTGTAGAGGAGACGCACGCCGACGCCAAGGCAGAACACCAGCTTACCAGAGAACAAATTTTCAAGAGTATTAACGCTATTGAAGGGGTGGATGGTCATGTCAAAGAGTATCATCCTAAGATTCTCGAATCCATCAAGGATGTACTACTTATAGTTGGTCAACACTACGAACACTCCAAGACTTCCACCACAGAAATCCAGGAAAAGATCGCAGAAAGGCCTCTTCCTCCCCCAGAAGACGAAACTCCTCTTCTCAAAGAAGCTCCTCCACAAGAGAAGTATGATGATAGCCCGGTTCATGAGAAGCTGGACAAACTGGTTGATCACATGCATGTCGCTGGAAAATCTTTTGCTCAATTGGACATGCTTGACAAGATCCACCAGCAGGTCATGCAAACCGCGGCCGAAGTATCTGAATTCGTATCGGCTCAGACGCAACGCATCTCAGACGATCATGAGGATAAGGAGAAGGCTGTCGAGGCCGCCACTATTGCCTTGGAAAAGCGTCTTGCCCAGAAGGACCAAGTCGAAGCTTCCGTTGTTGGCCTTCGAGAAGAAGAAGATCGTCTGAAAGAATCGGTGTCTATTCTTAAAGCAGAGCAGGATGACCTCGCCCACCAAAAGATGCGCCTTTCAGCAGATGTTTCTAGTCTAGAGACAGCCTTACGAATCAGACGCGAGGAACTTCATGCCATGGAGGCCAGAGCCGAAGGACTCGAACGCCGCATTCTCGAGGGTGTTATCGACCACTCTCGCGCTCTGCTAATCTCTAAAGCCAACAAGGGTAGAGATGCAATGAGCCGAAAGCGTGTTCCCAGCCATGCCACCTCAGTGACCGGATCGGTGTCCTCAGCCGCCACATCAAGAGCCTCGAACTCAACGCAGAGCGCTGTTAGTATGGCTATGAATGGCAATCGTGCCATTGTCAATGTCCCCATCAACAACCCAGCAGGCGCAGCTAATGGCCGCCGCATCCTATCTCTCAATCAAATCACCCATAACGTCCCCACAGGCGGCATGAAGCGCAGCCACAGCGTCAAAGCAGTTGGCGGTTCGGGCCCCTACGAAAATCCAGCTGGGGCGGCTCGCTGAGTCGAAAGTACGGCGATCTAAATAAGGAGAACCTTGCTCTTAAGGAGAGCGAGGAGGATGACCATAACGATGACGGGGAAGCTAGCGATGGCGAGACCATGAGACGTAGTAGTAGGGGTACTACGATCATGACTGGTACGACTGGAACGGGGATGAGCGAGAGTATCGACGAGGGAACGGAATGGACTGGTAGTATGGATGGCGATAGCGAGATTGAGAGTCCCGCTGAGGACCCGAACCAGGTGGTGCTGTTTGAGGATGGCGTGGAGGCCGCTTAGTAGTTTGGACTGCGTGTTTATTATTGCTTATGGGCGGACTTTTTGTAATTATTTTATTTTTCTGTTTGCTCAATAGGATTTGGGAGGGCTGGAAAAGGATGGATGGATGGAATACCGGTTGCCCCCTGACGACTTTTATGAACTGCGTTTAGCGAGTTGAATTGATTACAGTTTTGTGTTAAATATCTTTACTCAGTTCAATACCATAGGCCTTTGTAAGAAGAGACTGTTGTTTGAATTATGAACATTGAACAAGTTTTGATACATACATAGCCGGCTTTCCTCACATTGACTTCGTTTTAGGTGCAATGACCTTAATTCCATCCATCCAAGGCCATAAACACTCCGGTATCCTCACCTCCCCGGCGCCCTCATCCCACCCATTCTCCAGTATAGCAGCCAGAACCCTCGGCACCGCCAGCGCCGTCCCATTCACAGTATACGGGAACGAAAGCTTGTCCCCAGGCACCCTAACCCTCGTACCCAGCCTTCTGCTCTGATAATCCGTACACGTACTAACGCTCGTAACTTCTCCCCAGCCGTCATCCAAGGCCCTCCGACTTGGGAAGAACGCCTCCATATCAATCTTCCTCGTAGCCGATGCGCCAAGATCTATACTGGGCATTTCTAAAACACGGCAATGCAGGCCGAGGGAAGAGAGGATGGTGGTTTGTAAAGAGACCATTTCGTCAAAAATGGTGGAGGATTCGGCATCCGAAGGCATGGTCCATGCAAATAGCTCGACTTTCGTGAACTCATGCACCCGGTATAGACCTTTCGTGCCCACGCCTCTGGCCCCAGCTTCCGCCCTATAGCACCGCGAGACGCCTACCCTCTTTGACGGAAGCTCTTCCGCTTCCATGATAGTATTCGCCTTCATGCCTGCGAGCGGGATCTCCGCCGTGCCAGCAAGACTTAGCTCGGGCTTTCCTTTCTCAACCTCCCTGGCGTTCTGCTGAATACTGTACACCTGCTGCTCGCCGTTCTGGTCACGCGGCTGGAAACCACAGGCAGAGCCCATGTGCGAGTAAACCATACTGGGCGGCGCAACAACGCCCCAGCCTGCCTTGCGTGCCACGGATAGCGCGTATTGTACGAGTGCTTGCTCGAGCAGCGCTGCTTCGTTCAGCAGGTAGTACCACCCCCACCCCGTCGTCGACGCCCCGGCCACGAAGTCCAGAAGTTGCATCTCTTTCCCGATACCCATGTGCGAGCGCCAGGGCTTATCCAGAGCTGGGTCTGGATGCGCGTTGATGAAGCGGAGCAGCTTGGGCGCGTTGCCGCGTGGCGTGGAGTCGGAGGTGAAATTCGGCATGCTTGCTGCCAGGCCATCGATCTCGGATTTGAGGGCTGCTTCTCGTTGTTCTATAATTGCAATGCTATTCTTCAACGCCTTGGCTTCCTGCAGTATCTCAGGTTGCTCGGTGGTCGTGGCTGTGGCTCCGAGCTTCATGTTCGCGATCTTCTCCTTCACGACGTTGTTGCGCTCCCGCAGGTCCCGCCCTTCGTGCTGGCAGGAGTGCCATAGCTCGTAGAGACTGCTGATACGCGCTGGGTATTCGGATGCTTGTCTGTAGTTGCGCTCGATGCAATTTTGCGTGTGGAGGGCTTCGTTTTGCCGGATGTGCTTGATGTCGAGGGAGACTTTGGGCGCGAGGGAGAGGCGTTGTGATTCGGAGAGGGTTTTTGGTGTTGAGAGGAGCTGTGGGGAGGAGTGGAACAGTCGCCGCGGGGGCTTTCGGAGGGTATGGAAGCGGCATTGTAGACAGGTGAAGGAACGCGTTGCTGTTGACATTGTTTCTTGACAAAAGGTCGTCGGTTGTTGAAACCAACTTCACATGTCGAAGGTTTGGGTCAGCAATTGACTCCACCAAACTTGGCCAACAATTATAAAGATGTATTCGAGACTTTATTTGCACAACTAATGGTATACGAAGGGAACCTTCTAGGAGGCCATACTGTACTTGAAAGGCTCGCGAAATACCATTCATATTTCGCTTTTTCAACAATTATCAAAATTATCAAAATTAGCAAATTCAATAATCTTACATTAAATTATATTTAAGAGATTATTTTTGTTCAATCACAAGCTGTGGGACTTCTAAAACTGTCTTTTGTCACGATTTCATCCCGCGAAATAAGTATGAGACGTTGCTTTCATTTTCCACAGCGGGAAGGGGTATCACCAGTCAACTAGCTATCACGTGTCTATATACTCTTACTCTCAGCTACAAAACTCTCAGATACTATATGCAGGCCAAGTCTACTCAACCCCACAGTCCTAATGTCCAGCTCGACCTATCACCACCTGCCGACTTGAAAGCACCCGGGCCCATACTCTGCCGTTGTGTACCAATGGATATCTCAGCAGATCTCGAAGCCCCTGAAGCACCATGCTGAAGCCATGCGTCTCTGTCAACCACAGAAACAGAAGGTATCTTCAATTGTGAAAGGAGGCTGCCTCCTGACCAAGCTCCCAGCGATTCAACGGCACGAAGATTTCCAGACTCAACAGCAGGATTTGTCTTCCTTGCTTCTCGTTTCAGCTCATCCTCGATCGGATCAGGCTCTTGATCCATTAGCCCAGGAGAAGTAACAATTTCGTCCCCTAATACTTCTGTAGGCCCTTCGCCAGCTTGTCTGCTTCGAGTTCTCCGCAGCTTCGGATTATTGCGAAGCTGATCGACAGCTTTGCCCTGAACACTGTCCCAGCCACGCTGTTCGATGAGGGCAGCTACATCACCCAGAATGCGTGATTTCAGACCTGGTAAATTGGAACCACCTCCAACAAAGATGATACGCGACATGCAGATAGACCGAACATCAAGTGGCAGCTTGAGAAGGCTTCGGTAGACTAATAGGTGGAGGGGAAGTTCTTGGTCGTCCAGGTCGTGAGCTAGCTTTCCTGCTCCAAACAGAGCTGTTTCGCAAGGCTCTGCTAGCTTCGAGAAGGGAAGTTTGAGTGTTATTGGTGGATCCGTTGATCTCAGTGGAATGGCTTGCATGGGATTTGCGGCATGATCTTCGCTGATATCCATAGCCCTCATGCTAGACCTCAGCTCATCTTCTTCCTCCACAGGAGTGAGTCCAACGGGGAGTGCTTGCTGCTCCGGCCTTTTTCCAGGCTTGCACCATGCCATTCGAGCCAGAACCTCCTCACACTCTTCAAAACTGAGTATGTTTCTTATCTTCTCTCCGGTAGTTTCGTCTTCTTCCGACACGCTTGGATCGATGACCTCTGCAAGCATCCTGAACATCTCTTCTCCCAGCATCTTTGTTCCTCTGACTGTCCGTGTGCATTGCACTTCTCGGTATTCGTAAATGCTCGTAATAACTGTTTCAGACCATCCAATATCCACCACAAGAGCAGACCGAAGACCAGCTGCCACAGTCGTAAGTGCTGGGGCCGACATTAAGGAGATCGTAGGAGGTTGAAAGTTGGTGAAGAGGGTATCTAAAACTGTAGAAACGAGAGGCAGAGGCAGCGAAGACGGCAATACCAATACCAGTCGTCTCGGACGAGAATCAATCAACAGATATCTACCAACACTATTAGTCAAATGTCCCAAGGGATGCAATATATCCACCTACTGACTTTGTAAAAGCCTCTCGAACCGCCCTATCAAGCTTATCTCCAATCA
>QGMK01000702.1:0-18501 GCA_007825345.1 Lachnellula suecica
ATTGATGGTGATTAATGGTGGTTGAAGGTGGGTGAAAGGGGTGGTGCATTCTGGGGAGGGATTTCGAAGGAATGGTGGATCTGCGTACATACTTTAGATGCTTACATATTTAGAGCGTTTCGTTATTAGACGACAGAAATTACAGCCTCTGGAACTTACGAACTGGATATGCTATAGTTTTGTTGGTGTTCAAGAAGCCGTCTACAACTTTCCAAGACCTTTGTGTCTTTACTACAGTAACTCAACCCATCGAAGAAGGGCCCGCCATCGCATTTCCAGACGCGCTCCCACTTGCACTGCCGTTTCCCCTACTCCCTCCACTCAATGCCTCCCTGCTAACATCGCTCTTAAAAATATCCACCGCGCAGCTGACTTCGACAAAGTCTTCCAGCTCTTCACTAACAGTTTTCAACTTCTCTTTCACACTCGCAACTCCCTCGTACCCAACGATATGCCTCGCAGGCGGGTTTTCGTGGCCTCCTATGGCCGTAAGAGCATGCACCGTCTCCATAACCAACCTATCTCTCGCCTCACTCGGCAACTTTGGATACCTCGACACGATATTAGTTTTGCTCTCTTTACTGTTAATTCTAGTATCCGGGTGGCTGTTTACTACGTTCGTAAGAATATCCCTCAACCCCGGCGCAGGATTATTGCTGCTCTCATACTGCGGCAGTTGCGGTGCGAAAATGATATTGTTCGTTAAAACGGAGATCTCTTTATTGGGCTGCACGATTGTGAGCTTGATGTTGAAGGGCGCGATTTCGTAGGCTAGGGAGTCGCAGTAGCCTTCCACCATCCAGGTTGCGGCGCAGTACATGGGCATTCCCGGCGTGCCGATGTGGCCGCTTATACCTGAGAGGATCATTAAATGCCCGTTGTGTCGTTCGCGGAGGCGGGGAAGCACGGCCTTGATGAAGTTTACTTGGCTGAAGAAGATGGTTTCGAATTGGTCGCGGGCGAGATTCTGGGTGGAGGCGTTGGTGGAGAGTTCTTCGACTGTGCCAACAACCGCTGCTTTTTGTCAGTACTGATTGATATCTTGGGAGGATTAAAAGAGATGGACTACCTTCTGATGTACAGCAGAGCAGAATATCTATGCGCCCAAAGACCTCAACGGCTTCTGCAATAGCTGCCCCGCATTGTCCCATTATTCTGCCATCACATCGTATACCCCGTATCCTATCCTTCCACCCTTCTCTATCTTTCCGTCCGCTCTTGCACTCGTTTATCAATTCCCTAAACTCGGCACTTCGATCATCGTCCTCGATTTCCGTTGGTGGAAGCCCGGCCGCAACATAATCGCCATGCGCAAGCAGCAGCTTGATCAACCTCACTGCCAACGGCGACAGCGCAGACGTAAGGAACCATATACGAGGAGAATTATGCGTCGCTATTCACAATTAGCAAGCTTTCCCTCCAATGCGAACGGGGACGTACGGAATGACGCTGCGGGAATCTGGGACTTCGAAGGCCCAGCCTCGGACATCTTGCGCTCGGCCATCTCAACTGCTCACTCCTCAAGTCCTGCTTCAGCCTGCGACAATATATACAATTCTCCGCATTCTCGAAGGACTGAGACGGTGGTTGTGTGGTGCAAGGCTGAAGAGTGAGGTTGAGTGAGCGTCGGCAGTTGGCAAGGCTGACAGGGATTGGTTTGGGGGCGCTAAACAGCCCACTTTGAAAAGTCTGGGGAAGGACGAGCCTTGCAGTGTTTGACTCACTTACAAGCATTGTGACACTTCTCCGAATTGCTTCCTAATAGTCTACGAACAATAGACCAATTCTGTACTACATAAAAGAGAACCGGGAGTGTAAGTATAAGCCCAAATTCAACCCCGCACCAAGCCACCAAGAAGTCCGACTTCGGAGAAAACGTGCATATCAAAGCCTATACTTCAATTGCTTCCCTTTTTAAAACCTTTTACCTTCTCAAATATCATAGAAACTAACAAACTAGTCTCCATTTATCTTGGAACATACCTATAAGTCGAATCCCGAAACAGTCTCCTCTCGAATCGTACCCCCGAACTCCAAAATGCCCACCCGCGAGGAGATCACCTACTTCGGTGCAGGCCCAGCCTTGCTCCCCACCGATGTCTTAAAAATAGCAGCTTTAGCACTGGTGGACTACAACGACACCGGGTTAGGACTGGCAGAGCACTCTCATCGCTCAGAGCTCGCAACCGGCATCGTCAACAAAGCCAAAGCCGACCTAGCGACATACCTCGACATTCCCGACGACTATGAGATACTGTTCATGCAAGGCGGAGGAAGCGGAGAGTTCTCGGCGACAGTCTATAACTTGGTGGGAGCTTGGGTGGAGCGGAGGAAGCAGAAGATACTGAAAGAATTGGGCATCCCAGCTGGGAAGGATATCCCCGAGGACGAGCTGGTGAAGCAGCTGCAGAAGGCTGTGGATGAGGAGTTGAAGATCGACTATCTTGTTACTGGATCTTGGTCGTTGAAGGCTAGTCAGGAGGCTGCTCGTTTGGTCGGGCCGGAGCATGTGAACGTTGTTGCGGATTCAAGGAAGGTTAATGATGGGAAGTTTGGAAAGATACCCGAGGAAAGCTCATGGAAGCTTTCCAAGAACCCGGCGATGGTGTACTACTGTGATAACGAGACGGTGGATGGTGTTGAGTTTCCAGGGTTCCCAGAGATCTTAAAGCCAACGGGAGAGGAGGAAGAGCCAATTGTCGTCGCTGATATGTCTTCGAATATCCTCTCCCGAAGGATACCGGTCAAGAATTTCTCGGTCATTTTCTTTGGCGCACAGAAGAATTTGGGAAGCACTGGTATTACTGTGGTAATTATCAAGAAGAGTCTTCTGCCTCCGGTGGTAGCGACGCCAGCCCCAACCCTGCTACGAAAGCTTGGACTGCCAATTGGGCCTATTGTGCTCTCATATGAGACAATTGCCAAGAACAACAGTCTTTACAACACTCTCAGTATATTCGAGTAGGTCCTCTTTGTGCAGACTTCCCGTGCGTACTAACATCTTGAAGTGTTTTCATCGCCGGTCAAGTCCTCCAGAGCCTGCTCAAAAACTACCCCGACAAAGTCGACGGCCAACAAGCCATCTCCGAAAAGAAAGCCAAACTGATCTACGCTGCACTCGATGCGCATCCGGAATCATACAAAGTGGTTCCCAACAAGAGTGCCCGCTCAAGGATGAATATTTGCTTCCGAGTCACACATGTAAGTATTCCAAGTCAGTGCCTTTGTTTATTCTCTGCTAACATGCTTCGCAGCTCGCAAACACCGACGAGTCAGAGAAGCTGTTCCTGAAAGGCGCCGTCGAGAAGGGACTCACAGGCCTCAAGGGCCACAGAAGCGTGGGAGGAATCCGGGCCAGCAACTATAACTCCATACCCCTCGCTGGAGCGGAGAAGTTAGCTGCTTATATTGATGAATATGCCCAGTCGCCGAAATAAGTTTAATCCTACAATTTCTTCATTTTGGGTTTGTTTCATATGGTAGATTTTCTGGAAAATACTCTTGGGGCCAAAAGTTCAACCAATTAGGTCGTGTCATATTGCATTGTATTAGGTACTGGGGGTTTTAGGTAGGCATGTTCAACCTGCTGTGATGGGAAGGATAGAACCACGCAATGCATAATGCTTTCACTCTTTTTGCCAACAACATCTGTTCAGCATGAGAGTAACATTCTAACCTCGAGTGGCGCCGTGATCTGGCGGGGAAATTTTGGGGGAGTTTGGTTCGAGATTCTGTGAATTTCTGGGTGTTTAGTGTTAGTAGTTCTTTCTGTCAAGTGACGAGCTATTCACTTTATGGGTAATCTCACTTGTTCCAGAGCTAATGGGTATGGGGAATTCTTTTTGTCGATTTCTAAACTGACGCTGCCAACGGTCTTGCTTCCCCCACCACGAGGGTTTACTTCTACATCAAATTATGAACTACCACCTATCTCGAGGTGTCTGTGGAACCGAGATCAGATTCACTCTTTAGCCTACCACTGCTTCATGTTTTCCCTTCCTACCGTCTTGCTTCCTGATTCCTACAACCACAGCCCGCCGACTTCAACAATTCATCTCCAAACACCACGCACCTGCTTGCATTCGCTTTTGCTCTCAGCATCTTGGATACCACATACGCGGTCTCTTCTCCAAAGGGCCACACATCTTCCCTCCTCTACGTACCGTCTTTCATCTAGAGTATCATACCAGCAAGCCACATCTCCTGATATCGCTCGCTCTTTCAAGCCCACGAGATTCACTTCTATTGGCCTGCTTTGAGACCACACGGAACAACTTCAAATATTCACCATGGTTATCTTGGAAGATGGCGGCGGGAAGATCGAGATCCGGATCATGAAGCCTCCGTTCGACTCAGAGGAGCCCGAATTCTTCGAGGAATATGCACATCTTGGGACTCGAGACGCCGAAGCTGACTGTACTCGGTATATAACCCCGGAATGTCTTACTTACGGTGTCCATATCATCTTCAAGAAGGGCTACAATTGGGAAAGCTACGCAAAAGCCTCAATAAGAATTGTTGATCAAGCTACAAAACTGGTCCTGATTTCTAAGGGACTAGGAAAAGACAGCAAGAAGTGTGCAGGAAATGTTCTGGTGGAGGACCAGGTGTGTAAATACGCCACAGTATTATATGCTATGGTCAAAGGGGAGCAGCGCAAAGACGTCAATTTCTCATTTGGTCAAATTGTACCAGGTTTTTTTGAGTACTCCATTAATATCGGAGTCTGAATTACTGACAGTTTTCAGATGAGAACCTGGTCAGCGAGACTGATATTGCTGGCTGTAGCCCAAATGATTTGGCTACTCTACTTATCACAATTGAAAGAGCTTCGGCGACAAAAACGCAACAAAAATCGCAAAGCCGATATAACAAGGAGATGACACTGTATCGCGATCTCATAGCTAAGAGTAAGAGCGGCGACACATCGATCAGTACCCTAAATGCGGCTGGAAAGGTTGACCAATCAAGTTACAACAAAGGTGGCATTAACCATAGTGTGAGGTAAGACTGAACCCGATTTATTTTTCGTATTGGAGTTTTCTTAACACCTAGTAGCCTGATGGGAGGCAGTCCTGTTCCTGTGGCTGTTCCAAAGCGGAATTTGTTCTTGAGCACAAAATCGAACGATAAGGTTTCATGTACTTTCAAATGCAGAAATCCTGGTTAGTAATTCACGCTGAGATCTGCACACATCGGCTAAAGTTCAAAGGATTTTTCGGAATGAACTTCATAGCCAAGATTCCCATCCCATTTGAATGTTATCTGTGGTCGTGCTTGAAAGACTGGGAACGCAAAAACTGCTTCAAGACGCTTCAGGTTTGTTTTGTGGCTACCAAAGATACACAAGTCTAACAATCCGCCGCTGACAACTACTCTAGGATTATGACAAGGATCATACATTGAGGCACAGAATTTCTCTGGCTGGAAGCGATGCCGACACGAAAGCCATCCAAGCACAGCTTTTCAGATCTGGCGAGCTCCCCAACAAATGGCGGGCATGGGGCTTTCTCTTGAAACACGAGAGAGAGCCACTATTTGTGACACTTCAGGTAAATGCTTCACGCGTTGTGAGACATTCTGGGACTGACTGTAGTGAATAGACCCGACGTAAGTTCTTCGAAAACGGAGAAATACCACCAGAAGACCTTCCACCGCCAAGAACGAACAACGCAAACCGGCCTTCCGGCATTGGAAGTACTCTCGGAGCCGGCATTCCAGGAGCTCAGCCGTCTGAAGGTGGGGCTGTTGTCGTAAAGCAGGAGCCTCAAGAAGGACCTCCTCTACTTGGTGTTGCACGTGCCCAGCCAGAAGTGATTGACTTATTGGACTCGCCACCTCCTTCTCCAAAGCAGCAGGTGGTCAGCTTTCGACCACAAACTCAATCCACCATCAAGTCTGAGCCAGTCGACCCCAGCGAAACTTCCAAACGAGCTGCTAGTACCGGTGACGCAGTCAACGAGGTTCGAGAAGCTAAGAAGATCAAGCTTGAGACAGTTGCTGCAGTCCCTGACACGATCGTGGATGCAGATCTTGCAGATCTGGCGGACGAGATCAAGCGCGAGGAAGAATTATTCAATCTGATGCGGCAAACGAACGAAAAGAAGTCGAGACTAGCAGCCTTGCAGCAGGCAAAACGCAATGGTACGCCACTTTCGAAGTGATCTAACAAGCAACTTGGCCTTGGTGGAGGAATGACAAGCAACGTGGTCTTGGGAAGGAATCATCTAAAACTCTGCTTTGGATAACTCACCCCTCCACATGGCCTACGCACCTTTCCTCACGAGCAACCTCTCTTTGCGACTCTTACAAATGACGAACATCGAGATGAATCGCACTTTTTAGTCTCTTTCCACATCCCCCCAAAAAGTTATCTTTTCGCGCCATCGCATTTTCACCCTCCTACCACTTTCACGAGACAAATCACCCTCAATACCACATAATACAATCACCATGTATCATAGGATCACTACGCATTCTCCTCCCCTCAGCAGACGCCCTCCTTCGCCCAGTATCACTTCCGGTTTTCGACACGTGGAGAAAGAAAAGGAACTGGGTCGAGCTCGCAGGATGGCCCCTTCTCAAAAACACACTTCTCGTCACTGATTCATCGCACCCATTTCATCACAAAAACATTTCTTAAGAGGTTTCTAGCTATCGAGCCTGACACATAGAGTCCGCACACAACCTGTGCCAGTTGTCACATAGCTCCTCCATCATGGACCTCCACTCACAATCAAACCATAAACCACAATTAAAATCGTTCTCTAATCATCCCATGTGATCTAAATCTGGACTTCCTTATCCTCGATGTGAGACTGCGTAGTTCCCTTCTCGGCTTCCTTCGATGGGACCGTAGCAGTGCTCTCGTGGATTTCCGTTGGCTTGTGGTGTGCTTCCTCGTCCCCATGAACCTTCTTCTCCACCAGCTCAGTGACACCGAAGAGATCATCCATCCTAACACAAGTCAGCATCCGCACAGAAAAAAACGAAAAAGGTGCAAACATACTTCTCCAAACTCAACCCCTTCGTCTCCGGAATCAAAAACCACACAAAAAAGAACATGCTAAAGCAAAAGCTCCCAAAAATAAAATACGTCCCATAACCACTCGCCCCAACATTCGTCAGCATATGCGGCACCGCCTGCGCAACCACAAAATTAAACAGCCACTGCGTCGCAGCCGCAAGCGCTACATTCATCGCCCTCAGACGCGCGGTCGGGATTTCAGACACGATGATCCAGCAGCAGGGACCCCAGCCGAACTGGAAGAAGGCGGCGAAGAGAAAGATGCAGGTCAGGGCGAAGTAGCCGACGGGTGGGATTTTGGCGCCGGTTACGGGGGGGTCGAAGCGTACGTAGAAGCCGATTACGAACATGGCGGTGCCTTGGGCGATGGAGGTCCAGAGGAGGGAACGGCCTAGGATTATGGTTAGTGGGGTTTTGGGGGAGGGGGAGGGGGACTTACGGCGGCCGAGGGAGTCGGCGGCGAGGAGGAGGAAGGCGGCGCAGGTTACCATCTTGACGACACCGTAGATGCCGGTGGCGAAGAGGCCGGTGCTGGCACCCTGGACGAAGGGTCAATGGCTTATACTTAGGACGGAAAAGGAGTGGGGACTTACAACAATACCCAAGTCCTGGAATATCAGAGGAGCGTAGTAATTGATGGCGTTGCTGAAGAAAGCTGTCAGTTAAAAGCAATTAAAACGTATGGCCTGCTCACGTTCCAGTCATCTGTTGGCATATCATGAGCCCAATTGAAGTCAGGGCTCTGTTTCTGTTTCCTTTGATCAACCACATTTCTTTCTGTAGATCCATAAAGCTGGATCCGCCAATCAAGAGTC
Organism: Lachnellula suecica; assembly: GCA_007825345.1. NCBI lineage: Eukaryota > Fungi > Ascomycota > Leotiomycetes > Helotiales > Lachnaceae > Lachnellula > Lachnellula suecica. The sequence continues at coordinate 7,843 of QGMK01000702.1, forward strand.
GCTGTCATCAAGTCAGTAAATTCTCAGCTTCGAAAGTATATCACCAACCTCGTTCTCAAGCTGTTCTCTCATCTAGTAACGGTTAGTAACACGAAACACAAGTTTAACTCGATTTCTTGGGGCTTGTACAGACCTCGTCTAGTTCCATCTGAATATAAGGGTGATCCACGGGTAGACTTTCGAAATTAGTAACTTTCTTCTCGCTTGTTGAAGGGGGTCCTACTTTCTGAGTCTTGACAAAACTGCCGTTGCCTTTTCCCAATTGTCTTGTCTGGCGAGCCATCTGGGCGATTCGTTGCAGAGAACAAGACCGATGAATAGTGCTAAGGCCGGGATACACTGGAGTGCCAGCGGTACTTGCCATTGCGAATTGCCTTTGAAGTTTTTCAAGGTTCCCTAATCACCGCATTAGTTCGGATAAGTTAATCTCGCCCGCAAGAGTTTGTAACGTACGTAGTTGACCCAGAAGCTTAGCATAGTTCCTGAAGCAGATTAGACCCGGGTATCATAGTTCATGAAGCACTTCAAGAGCTCACCCGCTGCAATGAATAGCTGGTACAGTCCAGTCAAACCACCGCGGATTGCACGAGGGGCATTTTCAGAAACCTATGTTTGTTCAACCAGCTGAAGACATCGAGGCCCATATAAATGCTCACGTATAGAGGGGTCAGCATACTCGCTGCTCCGACGCCCAGCCCTGCAACGAGACGGCCGACATAGAGTGCAGATCTGCGAGTAATGAGTCAGTTACCATAGCGGCCCCAAAGACGTTGCGGCTTACACATGTCCGTCCGAGGAACACTGAATGATTATGCCGATGATAGTGATTGCAGATGCGACCAACAGTGCGGGCTAAGTCTCATATAAATATTGGATCTTCGTTTGAGAGCGCCTGCACTCCATACCTTTCGCCCCCATTTATCCGCCACGTAGTATGCGATCAATGATCCAAAGAAGCATCCTCCCTGAAGTGTACTGACAACTGTACACTCGTTAGACTTGCGATTTTCTGTTTTTGCGCCTGACTCACTATTGCTCTGTAGATTTGCCTTATCCGTCTTGCTCAACTTCGAAATTCCGTAAGCACTGGTTTATAATCAGCTATTCATTCTGCAAGCATATGCAACTTTTGCTGGTTGCTTACTTCATGAAGGACGGCATGACGAGAATGCCTCCGATTGAACCGATGTCTTCCACATGTCAGCAGATGGGCAGCCGTGAGAGTTGCCAGCACTCACCCCAACCGAACAGCATTCCTCCGAAACATGCACTGGCAGACAAGAAGAAGACCTTCCACCCTTTATACCCGTCAGCAGCTGTTTTCTTGGTCGATTTGACTTGATGTACCATAGATCTGAGGAGGGTCCCTTCACCAAGAATTAGCAGAGGGTTCTCAAACGCGAAGACAGTACTGACTGCTTCATTGCCTCATTCTTAACAACTTTCTGTAGAAGACCCATCGTGTAAGGTCTCACAGACTCCGCTAATCAATCCGTACTGCCACACAATAGGTGTATGATTCGCGTTACCTTGAAGTTAGAATTTCGACACGTGGAATGGACGGGAACATGAGAGAAAAATGCGAGAGGACAAGAAATCCTCAAATGCCCATATCTACCTTTCTGGGTCAAAGGACGACGGAGATTTTGAGCAGGGGTGTTCTACCCCAGAAGTTTATTACGCTAGCCCGTTCACCCTGTTGGAGCGGGTAAAGGCCCTCGAGCATGATTATCCAGCCAATAAAGAACCGGGTAAATCACAACCCCGTATTATCAAGACTGCGTGAAAACGGCGAAGGTTCGCGAGCTTGCTTGGGTACTCCGATAAATGTGGGAGCGGGCAATAATGAGGGGCTCTTAGCACGTTGGAGCCCCGCAAACCGGTCGGCTCGTCTGCCCAAATCTGTCCAGTGACTTTTGCGTCGATCGAAGCGCCAGCCAAGAACATGGGGATGCCATTGGCAAATGAAAAGATGCGCATCGAACTCTCAAGTCTGGACGAAGATATCCCATTGATGGAAAAGCGACCAGAAATCTTCCAGAAGGCTTCGGACTCAAGACCTTGGCACTTTTTCATGGCTGACTACCCATCATCAGGTGACTGGTACTGGAATATAGGGCGAACAGGCCAATCATCGTTGAGCAACGACTGTCGTCGGAGTCTTGATATCTAATCACTCTAGAGGAAACTGGTGCTATCCGACTGCATATGCAGGCCCAGATATGGATAGATCGAGGCACGCACACAGGCGGCTACTCACAAGTGATTCGGCTGGGTAAAAGTGCTTAGTATATGTAGTATAGTTGGCCGAAAACATCCGAAGCACCTTGTAGAGGCTGATAATCATGACCTCGATTAGGTTAGTCTGGCTGCACAATCCAATATACCACGTATGCGCTGACAAGGCTGAGAAGTACTCAGTCAGGCTGTGAAGTGAAGAAGCTAAAAATTACTCCTCGTTGATTTAAAATGGCAACTTTGTTTTGCCTTGATATGTTCAATCACCACTCTGTCATTACATGCTTCAACCAAACAGGAATAGGAGGTTTGCTTTCCCAGCCATCAAGATAAGTTTTTGGTGAGATACCCTCTCCAGAAGGTTTCGCATAGATTCCTGTCACATACCAGACAGTCTCTCCCTTTTTGATCGTGTGCTGCAAAGTTGGAATGACCGTCCTACTTTCCACCAGATTCGAGTTCGGATCAGCATTGACAAGCATTGCCGTCCGCTCAATTTCAGTCTCGAGGCTCACGATACCCACAGCTCCCTTGGATGCTGCAAATGAACCAACAGAGCCTGGAGAGCTACCCTCAGGTGTGTTGAGGTCGTAGTTGCCAATGATCTTTGGTAACGTCCCCTCGCCTTTCTCGGCGTCGTAGAGATCTAAATATCTGCCGTCCAGCTTCCTTTCGTTGCAGATAGCGAATGATCCATCCGCAGTCATCACTTCCCGTCCAGCTTCAATCTTGTGAACTCGCAAGTGCCAGTTTGGTGTAGCTTCCACTGGTGGGATGAGGTATGTCTTGATTTTGACGTCTGGATACGGCTTCCAGATCGATTTGAGCACTGGCTGGTCTTCGTGCGTCTCAATAACGGCTTCCTCACAGAGTCGGCGAGTTTTCCAGAACTCGCCACCATCGTCTGATAGTCCAAGCTGGGAAGCAAGCGCGAATTGCTCGAGTGTGAAGCAGCCCGTAGGAACAGAGTAACCGTAGGCACTGCTGTATGCAAAGGAACCGTACTTGGCGTGCGTACCCTTCATCGGGTAGCTGCATGCTTGGCCAGATGAGAGCAGGAGTCGATGGCCACCAAGATAACTGATGATATGGCCGGGATGTTTCAACGCTTTCACTTTTTGAAGGAGGTTGGTTGGATATGGCTCTTCCTTTGATGTCCAAAGGGGGTGATCTTGTGGAACAGCTAGACAGATAAATGTCAGGCATGCCCACATGGGGCTTCCTGGAGAGTTGTAGTTCTCAGCCATGTACATATTCGGGTATGAGTAGCCAATCGTGAGAGTTCCGGTGGGACTCCATATTTGATCTTGGGTCTGCCACCACCGCAGATTTCTTAAAAGGATTCCCTTCACGATGCCCCAGGTCAATGGAGCCGGAAGTTCCACATCTGCATAGGCAAGAGCACCCCAGAATCCGGCCATGGCGAAACGATATCCCACGCTACGACCAAATGGAGTAGCGCGACCTTCCTCATCGAAGTAATGGATGAAATCAAGAGCATAGTCTTGCGCTCTCTTCTTGAATTCCGCTGCTTTCGCCGGGTCGTCCTCTTCTGCCAGTTTGGCGTACAGGAGCTGCAAGAATTGGATCGCAAAACTCCCGCTGTAGTAATCTTGCTGCCAAATCCCTTCGGGTCCATCATTTGACCATCCATCTCCTCGGAAGAATGAGTTCAGATGTATGATATCTTGCTCAATCTTCTCTTGCGAATACTTCCCGCCACTTTTCTTCAGACCAAGGTTTCCAAACACTCGAAACCAGAGCCAATTGGTGTTTGGCATGTTTTTCTGGTTGATCGAATTACCCAACCAAGCCTCGACATTCGATCTTTCCTTCTCAGAAAACGACTGCCAGAAAACAGGGGCAACAGCTAGCAAGAACCCCAACGGACACATTTCCACCATTCGCTGATCGTTGTCCCTAGGCCACCCCCAGAATTCCGGACTCTCAGGATCCGTCCCAGCCTTCAGTCCTTCAATAAATAGCGAAGTCCCCTCATATTCCCCTCCACCTCCAAGCAACCCCGCCAAACCCCACATCGGTCGACATATCCCCTCGATTTCCGAAGCAGTCTGATCGAACCTGACCGCCGTGTTGCCCGGGACGCGTATCCTCGACTTCAGCGGCGAGAAATGAGGTCTCAGCGGATCAAGCAGCGTTTTCAAAAGCTCCTGGACGCTCTCCCGATCCGTGATCTTCACCTTCGAAAACGGGTGTACATCGCCGTAGCCCAGAACCATTTGCTTCGCCATTTTGAGAGATATCACGAGAACGTGGGGGAGAAGGAGATGGCACTTATCTTTGCACTATATAGGGACATCTGAAGCTGTGGGTCGACAGCGGATAGATGCAGTAGCTTTAGAGTGGTAATGCTGTAGTGGGGCTTTGTTGTGAGGAGGTGAAGATCCCGAATCTCGCGCCTAAATGCACCGGATATCCTCACCCGCGCCAATGACTCCCGCACCCCTCATCTCGTGATTTGATGCACGTGGTTTCTCTCAATTTCGAATGTTTTGTGCCTGCTTTGATGATGATTAGAAGTCCTGTTGCGAATAGAATCAATCGGCTCTCGAAACCACAAGTCGCCCACTTCATCGTGCACAGGGGCTTGGCATTCATTGTTTGGATACTACAAACATGCCGGCATCGCCCTGGCTCTCTGATCTCAACCCCGTCCAAGAACTCAAAATAACTTTTGGGAAACAAGAAAAACAGACTCAATCTCCTGAATGTCTCAAGGGTCAGAGACATCGACATCCTACTCCACTGTCACAGGACTGCCCAAGCATAGCAAATCCTCCCCGCCACACAGTATCTAGTCATCCATATCATCTTGTGCTCTAAGGATCAACTCAGCCATTTGATCCTCAACTCTCTTCTTCTCGATTTCCCACTCCTCCATTTCCTGGTCCATCGCAGCAATTCTCTCCTGTTCTGAAGCTCTCTCTTCGTCCGTCATAGAGGGCTGCTCCAACTGCCTACGCTCTGCAGGCTCGAAACCACCTATGTCTGTGTCTTCTTCAACCTTGATAATCTTGGACGAATGTTCTTCAGAGTCGGAATCGTCGAGATCGATCACCGATATCTGAGAGGTCTTCCTCTTTTTGTTTGGAAGTGCGTCGACATCGATTGGCTCTTCCTTGATCTTAGGGTCTTGTCTGAAGGGTACTGTAGGTGCTTGCATGCTGTTGTTATTGAGTGCGTCGACCATCAGGACCTCGATCGATTCTTGCTTGACTCTTGGCTCCTCTTTGACTCGTACGGTTGGACGCTTGCTGCTCATGATTCTTCGACTGCTTTCCACAGGATCAGCTACCAGTGTTGCACTTGATGCAACTGAAACAGAGCGTGCTCTCTTCTCCAATTCTTCCTTTATAGTTCGCTGTGGTGGAGGCCGCATGGTTGAGTTTCCTCGATTTGGCTCGGGAAGATCATCGACAAGGATGATCGTACGAGTCGAAGGAACACGATGCATTCGAGCTGCAGCAGCACCTGTTTGATTGTCATCTAGAAGACTGATAATCCTTGCCGCAGGGACCTCTGTAATCGCGCTCCTGACATCCCCTCGTTGGTAGGATTTGCGTGCAAGCTGACAAAAGGGACGTATTAGCATTGGAACTTAGGAGATTAATTGCAATTACCTGGAGTTTACTATAAGCTGCTATTCGCTCCCAAGGTTCCAGTGCATTCCAAGGCTGCAATTCATTTCGAACATCCTCCCCGGCCCGCTGAGTTGGAAACCATTTATCTCGTTGTGCCAAATCCTGTAAATCTCTGAACGCTATTTTTCTCTCAACGTCATCCAGCTGCTTCCAGGAATACGTGAAGGGTGGTGGCGGATAAGGAACGATGTTTACTTGCTCGAGAAATTCTGGAAATACTTAGCATGGGCTGAGAAGAAAGCAAGGACTATATTACCGGCCGTCGATTCAGGAATTTGAACATTTGCGTAACGCCACGCATGATATTCGTAGCATAATGGGTACGTGTCTCAGCTTTAGGCGGGTGACCCCCAACAAATCTGGGGGTTTGAGGGTTATCAAATGTATAGAATGGGATTGAGTGTGATAGCATACCCAACTGTGCTTGTAATACCGTGCTTTTTGAAGCTGTCAGCATCTACCTTTTTGGCATCCCAAGGGTTCTGTTCATTGGCCACCGCCAGACCCTAAGCCGAAATTAATAAACCATAAACGAATTAGGGTTAATTACTTACCTCTCTCTGTCCTCTGATACGAAGTTGCTGTTGTTGCTCCTCCGTTAGACGTGTCCAGTCGTAAGTTTCTCGGCATACTTCAACTCTGAAACTACCAAGATCCTTTGGGTCAACTCCCATGATATTGGTTTCCTCGCTCAATTCTTCGTCTAATAAGAGCATCATTAGCATCTTAAAGGGCGAATGCCAGGCAAGGGGAGCATAGTTTACCAACAGAAACTTCGTTGAATGCAAGGCGAGCTCCAGAGATCTTCCGCCCTGCTATTTGCACGGTATCTGTAAACTCTATAAGTTTTCTGAGATCCTCCTTCAAATATGCTCTTTCCTGTAGCGGAGGGAAAATACATAGGGTGGCGATTATTTCGGTAGACCCAGCAAGATACAACCTGGCAATAATGCTAGTGCATTTCCCGAAATCATAACCCTCCTTCAAAGTAACTTCGATGGAATACATCGTACCCGGCTCTGGAATAATATAACGCTCGCAGCTAGTATCATCTCGCTTCTCGCGCTCTCCCACTTTGATATGCTCGTCGAAGTATGTGCCATCGGGGTGTCGCTTGATTCGCACTTCGACCCGGTTGATCTCCTTCGTTAGGATTGCCATGATGAGGAGTAGAAAAGGGCCAGAAAAGGACAATGTCTCAACTTTGTGAGAGATTGGGGCCGTGGTGAATTCGAAGGCGATCGATGGAGTGTGGAGCTGACGGTAAGAACTTCAATTGAAGCAAGAGTGCCCGGCGTGTGGGAGATATCGATACCAAAGCTGTGCTCGAAGACGCAGCGAACTGTCGAGAGAAGCAGTAAGCGCTGGAGGTTTCGATACTGAGATCGTAGTCGGAGATGTATCAAAGGTTGAGGAAAGCACCAGACGCCGTGCTCGAAGAAAGTTTGTGTTGTGGTTGTGTAAGAAGGAGGTTGACGGGAGCGAGGTGGAAGAGGAAGAGGACGTTGAGCTAATCGAACTTCAACACAAAACACGCCAGAGGTGAATTGAAGAGCCAGTGCATGTTAGAGTTTTCTGGCCGAGGTCTATGCAGAAAAAAGCTACCGATGTTTTGCTCAAGGCAACTTCGACAGCAGAGGGTTGAGACAAGAATTTGTGTTTCGGTTGGTGGGAGAGGCACATTGTGATTGTCTTTGATGTGGTACGAATGAAAGTTGAGGCATAATTATAAAGTGTGTAACTTCTGCTATACATTTAGAGGTAGAATAAGCAACTGATGAGTAGTTACAAACACGGATGTGCGGCACTAATGGAATCCTTTCTGCAGTACCAAAAACTACCTCTTCGTAAGAAAGCCCGCCTCACACTCTCAATCTTAGAATCAACCCCTTCTCACGTCTCGAGCTCCTCTCCCTCCTCCTCATCCCTCTTGTCGTAGCCAATGTCCTTCCTCAGGGCATCAATATCCTTCTCTATGGCATCAAGCTCCTTTTCCAAGGCCTCTTTTCCCCTCAACATTCTAGCAAACTTCTCATCCTCCTCGATACCTGCGATGCCTGCTGCAAGTATCCTCGCCTCTGCATCTTCCTCCTGCTTCAGCTCCATATCCCCTCTTTCGGAATTATTGGAATCATACTCAGAGTCAGATGCGGGCTCTTCTTCATTGATCACTGTACAATCTGCTGCTTGAGAGGATGGAGCAGCCGGTACATCGTCCCCGTAATGATTCTCTGGAACTATTGCTGATGACTTGATGTCCGGCGTGGCTACTTCTGTATCCTCTTCAATCTTGACTCGTTTTGCCGGATTCTCCTCAAGTGGTGTTGAGGACTGCGGGCGGGCTCTCTTCCCGTTTGCCTCAACTTCCTCCACGTCGGAATCCTCATTTTTGACGGAGACGATCTCAGGAAGTTGATTCGCAGCTTTCTCATCAGCCTCCTTTTTCTCGCAATCCTGCCAGTGTTCCTGGCGATGGTTAGTTATCTCAAACTCAATATGAGGCGTGGATAACTACCCTCAGTGTGTTGAAAGACTTTTCTCGATCCTCCGCAGTCATCTGAGACCACTTGCGCCATTCCATCGGCTCGCCTTTCTTTCGACCCACTCCGATTTTTGGATGGACAGTGCCGGTGCTAGCTTCTAGTTCTCGATGAACATGCTCCTTGTTTATAACCTGCAATCTTTCCAAAGCAGTCTTTCGCTCGGTTTCGTTAAGCTTCTCCCATGTCTGACGGTGGAGCTGAGGTGGCTCAGGCGGATACTTGACGATGCTGTGACGGTCGAGGAATTCTGTTTACTTTCGTTAGCGTATGAGTTTGAATTGTAAATGGGAAAATTTTACCGGCAGTCCGATAGAAGAAGTTGAAATAGCAGGAAGGTCCCTGTCCATTGGTACTTTCGGTCTTGAATCGTTGATGTTTTGCTGGGTTCGGTGCCGATGCAAATTGGGAGGGGGGGTTGTAACTAGCGGGATGTGCTTTCATATCTACTCCCTCACTTGGACTATCTGGTGCAATGCCTGGATCAACAGCCGATCCACCGTACGTATACTCGCCGTGATTTTGTTTGAAGAGCTTGACTTGGAAGTAACCCTTGCCAAGTTCTTTGGGATCAACGTCCATAATATCTGTCTCTTCGTTCAGGTTTACATCTGCAGAAACACATAAGCCCAGTATTTTCAATTGATGCAGGGATATAGCAACTAAGTTCCAGACCATTGAATACAAATCTGGTCCCAGCCATCTTGCGTCCAGCAACCACAACATCGGCCAACTCGAGACTATTGGTAAGGTCTTCCTGTGTGACACCCCGCAGATATCTCGGTTTCAAGATGGTGAGCCTTGCAATAGATTTCTGTGAGCCTGGAAACTTGAGTTGGACATGGACCTTGCTATAATTTCCGAAGTCAAAACCCTTGAGCAAGACTATTTCGATGGTGTATGCGGTGTCTTTCTCAGCGATGATGTATCGGTTGCACTCTCGAACTTTTGGCTTCTCCCAATCTATAGCTCTGGCATACTCGTCAAAGTACGTAGCATGGGGATATCTCTTGATACGGACTTCGTACTTGCTCCTTCCATCGTTTAGGATCGCCATGATGAGAATTCGTTGAAAGTGGCCCCGGTGACCGTCAACGCCTCAAAAATTCCAAGACAATGAAGCTTCGCAACATACAGCGAGGTTGAAATGGCTGATGGTGAAGAATATCGAAAATGAGGATTGAGAGTAGATCGCTGTTTGTTGTGCCACCAAAGGTTTGAAGACGACAAGGCGAAGACAAAAGCGTGTTGCCGATGTGACTCTTCGATTCAATTGCAGATCGTAATTATTGCGGCGGACTCAGTAAATTGTCGCAAACGGCGCAAGTGTAGATGCAAAGATTGTGCGAGGTCTTTGCACGAAGTTTTTGTGTTGCTCCGAGGTCGCAAGAGCAGAAAAAAAACGAGGAGCTCTGAAGATGAGGTGTAGGATGGTCCCAGCTTCGGGCTGGAAATAGGTGTTGTCGAGGAAGGTTGTAAGAGGTGCAGGTCTAGAAACGCAAAGAGGAATGGAAAGGTAGAGGATAGCTAGAAAAACGCGCCAGTACTTGAGAGCCAGTGAATGCTGAAGGCTGCAGGTGAATAGAATAGCGCAAAAACTATTTGCAGCTCTCGATCTTAGAAGGTTCCGTGGATTGAATTTACCAAAAAGCTCGGTAGCTAAGAGAAAGGCACTGGCTCTCTTGCAGCTTCCTTCTCGCCGGTTGCATGGACTTCCCAGATGGACTCAGATGGTTCAAACCTCGCCTTCGACCAACTCCTACGCAACACCTTTAAGTCTCTGCCAATTCTGCCCATCATTTAGAAGCACCCTCCACACTCCCTGAAGCCTTTCATCTACTCGTAGCACAAAGACAGACAAGTTCAACCAAAGCAGACAATTACGGGAGATAAATATTCGCGTGGAGACTAATCCTCAAGTATGTCTGGCAACTAATCTCGATCTCTTCTTTCCGAAAAGTGAACGATTCTTAAAGTACCATTTAGCACTCTAGTTATCTAGAACTATCCCTTGTCTGAACCGAAGTGAGTGAGCATCAGGGAAGATCAAAGTATCCAAAATAAACCATTTCTGCAAACCACAGCTCTTTTTCAAGCGACAAGCCTCGAGAGTTGTTTTATATCAACCAAACAAGCCAACAGCTAACAGCCAACACGATACAAAATCTAGCAAAGTAACAAGACAGGCTCGACCGAAAAGCACAACCAAAAATACAACC
>QGMK01000703.1:0-18503 GCA_007825345.1 Lachnellula suecica
CTCCCACCTCACACCTGCAAACCTCTCGCATCCGTGTTTTGGCTGCCTTGTCACTCAAAATGCTGGCCGTCCGTTCGTTTGCTGCCCCAGCGCGGCGACAATGTCTGCAGGTGTCTGCCCGCGCGTGGGCTCCAACAGCTGTGCAGGTAAGGCTGGACTGCGCCTAATGCAGCTCCCAGGAGCGCATCCGTAGGTTACTTTTGCTAATATTTTCTCTAATTAGGCTCGTCGCTCATACGCCACTGATTTTTCTGAGAAGGACAAGGTTGCCAAGTTCCACGGACAAAAGGGCTCAGACGTAAGGCGCCGAAATACTCTCCGACCCAAGATAGCTATCTACGGCATAGCAAAAGACTCAATTGGATCTGGGAAGGAATTTAGAGGGTGTACAAAGGCTGACGTTTTATAAGGGACTCTACACTGTCAGTTTAATCGAGGGTGACGGTATCGGACCAGAAATTTCGCAATCAGTCAAGGACATCTTTGCTGCGGCCAAGGTACGAAATATGAATTCAGCTGCTGGAGGATATCTGCTAATGGGATTCCAAAGGCCCCAGTGAAGTGGGAACCAGTCGATGTCACCCCGCAATTGAAGGATGGCAAGACTACCATCCCATCGGAGACAATTGAGAGCATTAAGAGAAACAAGGTTGCGCTGAAGGGACCTCTCGCTGTGAGTACTGTTAAATTTATGGGCATTGATCATAACTAATCGTCTAGACTCCTATTGGCAAAGGCCATGTCTCCCTAAACCTTACCCTCCGACGAACCTTCAACCTCTTCGCAAACGTTCGACCCTGTCGTTCTATCGCAGGCTACAAGACCCCCTACGATAACGTCGATACAGTCCTGATCCGAGAGAACACCGAGGGAGAATACTCTGGTATCGAGCACATTGTGGTGGACGGTGTCGTTCAAAGCATCAAGCTCATCACCCGGGAGGCTTCCGAGCGAGTTCTTCGATTCGCATTCCAGTACGCGGAGGATGTAGGAAGACTAAAGGTTCGTGCGGTCCACAAGGCTACTATCATGAAGATGAGTGATGGTCTTTTCCTGAGTACCGCAAACCGAGTTGCCAAGGACTTCCCAAGTGTCGAATTCGACGCTGAGCTCCTAGACAACACCTGCCTGAAGATCGTCACAAACCCAACGCCCTACAACGACAAGGTCCTGGTTATGCCCAACCTTTACGGTGACATTCTGTCCGATATGTGCGCTGGTTTGATTGGTGGACTTGGTCTTACTCCTTCTGGTAACATCGGAGACGAATGCTCCATTTTCGAGGCTGTCCACGGATCTGCACCTGATATCGCTGGCAAGGCTCTTGCCAACCCCACCGCTCTGCTTCTCAGCTCCATCATGATGTTGAGACATATGGGCCTAACCGACCATGCGCAAAGAATAGAGACTGCGATCTTTGATACCCTGGCTGAAGGAAAGACGTTGACTGGAGATTTGGGAGGAAAGTCCAAGACCCACGAGTACGCGGGTGCGATCATCAACCGTTTGTAGATATATTCTCCTCTGGGAGCTAGACTGTACCATTGAATAAACTGCATAGCCTGTGCTGAGAAGGTGTCATAAGTGGTAGTTTGAACTGTAGCATTGAAATGTGTAAATCCGTAGTCTATGCTGCAAAAGATCCAGCAGGGGGTTTCGATTACAAATGATATTATGAATCTTTATCTTTGAGGCTGCTAACATGGGATAAAAGTGTCTATATTACGTCGAGACTTTGTAATTGAGTTCAGCTAAGCTTGAGTTTCTGCAGTGGCCCGGCTTGACAGCGCACGTGGGCGAAGCATTCGACAACATCTCCAAAAGCCCTAAGACCTCCTCCTATTACTCCATACCGCGCCCCGCATCACCTGCATTAATTCCAGAAAGCCAAGATATATCACGGCCCGCTTGCCCTCTTAAGCAGGTCCGAAATTGACGTCCCCTCAATGCGCCAATGAACCAAAGGCCACGGACTGCCCCTCAGTCCTAACATGCTTGTTACCCTGGGTAGAGCCGCACCGCATCAAGGATGAAGTCGGCACTTGCGGCGACGGTCACGACCGCCGGCCAGCATGCCCATAAATATGAAGCCGTCCCTTCGTTTGCGCACGCGGAGAACCACCGCGAGAACCGATCTGTGCTTGATGTTGACGAGGAGACGCTGGGGATTCTGGACCGCCATTTGAAGACTTTTCAGACGCAGAATAGACGGAGGGTTTACATTATGGGGTTTGGGGTTGTGGGCACGCTGCTCTTTTTGTATTGGGCTATTGTGTAAGTTTGTTGGTCGACATATTTGGATATCTTTTTTGAAGGTTGAATATTTGCTGATATAGAATAGGGGTTGGAGCCAGCCTACGCAGTCTTGTGATTCTGTGAAAGATGGGTATGAGTGCCGGCCTGAGATATCGAGGTTCTGGGGCCAGTACTCGCCGTACTTTGCTGTAGAGTCGGAGATTCCTACGGCGGTGCCTGATCAGTGCCAGATAACGTTTGCACAGATCCTTTCTCGCCATGGGGCTAGAGACCCAACGGCTGGAAAGACGGCCCAGTACAATGCCACAATAGAGCGTATCCACGCCAGTGTGGAATCGTACAGTGGAGACTATGCTTTCATCAAAGACTACAATTATAGTCTAGGAGCTGACCAGCTCACTGTTTTTGGCCAGCAGGAGATGATCAACTCGGGCGAGAAGTTCTACAAAACGTACAAATCTCTCTCCCGCCGCAACACGCCGTTCATCCGCTCCTCAGGACAAGACCGCGTTGTGGAATCCGCTCAAAACTGGACGCAAGGTTTCCACGCTGCTCGTATTGACGACTTATCCGAGTCCAACGACGGCTACCCCTACAACATGGTGATAATCAGCGAAGCAACCGGCTCAAACAACACCCTCGACCACGGCCTCTGCACCGCCTTTGAGTCCGGCCCAGACACCGGCGACGCCGCGCAGGCCACCTGGATCTCCATCTTCGCACCCCCTATCACAGAACGTCTCAATAAAAACCTCCCCGGCGCCAACCTCACCGCCACAGAAACTATCAACCTCATGGACCTCTGCCCCTACAACACCGTCGCCTCCCCGCTCGGCACCCTCTCCCCCTTCTGCAACCTATTCACGCTGTCCGAATGGCACTCATACGACTACCTGCAGACGCTGGGCAAGTACTACGGCTACGGCTGGGGCAACGCCCTCGGGCCCACGCAAGGCGTCGGCTTCACCAACGAGCTGATCGCTCGTCTTACAAACACGCCCGTTGATGACCACACGTCCACGAACCGCACGCTTGATGGAGAGGCTGCGACGTTCCCGTTGGGGGGTAGGCTGTATGCGGATTTCAGCCACGATAACGATATGACGGCCATTTTCGCCGCGCTGGGCCTTTATAATTCCACGCGGCCCTTGCTCAACACCACGCGCGAGGACACGAGCGAGACGGCGGGTTATTCGGCGGCGTGGAGCGTGCCGTTTGCGGCAAGGGCGTATGTAGAGAAGATGACGTGCGCTGGGGAGAGGGAGGAATTGGTGCGCGTGCTGGTTAATGATCGTGTGGTACCGCTGGAGACTTGTGGTGGGGATGTGTTGGGACGGTGTGGGCTGGGGGCGTTTGTGGAGAGTTTGGGTTTTGCCCGAGGGGGTGGAAAATGGGATCAGTGCTTCGTGTAAAAAGAATAAAGGCTTTACGGCCAGTATTAATTCCTAATGAAAAAGACCTAACACTACCTGCCTCGCCCATATGGATAATTGAAACTTTACATTGTGATCCTAAAACCTAACGCCGCCGCCCTGGTATACGCCGGACATCTATCCCAATTAAAAAATCACCCAATATACAATCCTCCCAGACCACTATTATTCTATAACAGATACGCACCAGTCCCGCACAAAATAAAAGCCACGCCCGTCCACCACACCAGATTCGGATCAAGGCGGTGGAGCAGCGGCTGTTGCACCGGCTGCGGCGCATGCACATGCGAGTCCTTGTTCAGCGGCAGCGCATACTGCTCGCTCCCGCCCAGATCCCTCTTGCCCTTCGCGGCTGCTGTTGCGGTGGCCGTTGCGGTTGGGTTCATGGTTACGGTGGGCAGCATGACGGGCGGGCTGTAGGCGAGGAACATGGGGTTCATAGGCGTGCCGTCGAATTGGTAGAGGTCGAGGCGGGTCATTTTTGTGTAGGGGTCGATGTAGACTTGCCATTTCTGCGTAACATTCAGCGTTAGCATATCTCTCTCTTGCTCAGCGTGCATGTGGGGTATAGGGACGTACGGCCATGAGCTCTGTCTGATTGTAGCGCGAGAACGTCGCTGTGTCGGCTGTGCAAGGCGCTGATTGCAGCTGTCTGCCGTCAACGGAGAAGGGCGTGAAGACGAGCGAGAGGTTCGACAGCATTTCGACGGTGCCGTGCTGGAATTGCATGACTGCCTCGGGGCATTTGGGGTTCGTGGCTGTATTCCTGGTTAGAATCCGCGAAGAAAAGCGTCGAGGATGAGAAGCGTACGGTTTGAAACAGCTCTGTAATATGCCTCCTCGTAATATCCATCTGCTGTGAAAGAGTACGAAATGCCCGTGTGGCTGGGCTCGATGAAACTATCATTGACGGGGTTATAGAAGCCCTGTATTCATTGCACCCGTTAGTATTCCTACTCCTGTTCTTCTTCCTCGAGTTGGAATCGACGTACCGGGCCCGTAATGACCTTCGCGGATTTCGTAGACCAGGTCCCGACGAGCTGCGCATCAATTGTGTCGGCGGCGACAGAGGATGCCAGGTATGCGCCGGCGAGCACTAGCGACTGTAGAGAGAGTGAGGCCATTGTTGCGTGGTGTTGTTGAGCGAATGTGGTGGTGGAATTGGATGTCGTTGCTAAAAGGAGGCGCTGCGTCTGAGAAGCAAGATTTAGGGCGGCTCGCCTCGTAACGGGTGGCGCCCACGTGAAGATTGGGGGCTGATACAAAGACGCTAGCGAAATAACAGTAATATGTCTGATCTGACACACCACAATTATTACTCCTAAATCTGAGGATATGAATCAGTACATTATAAACTCAAAAAGTTGACTTTCTTTTTATTTCTGAGGAAGCAATAAGAGCTTCTCTTCGGACTTTCTAATAAGGCTAATAAATTAACTCTAATTCCATACTCTTGACGAAAGACTCTTGAAAACTAATCGAATGATCAAGGACCCTATTCTAATCTCACACGCAAAGACCGAGGGACTTCTCATTAAAACCCAGTTAGGACAAACAAATCTAATGGTAGCGGTAGAAAGAGAGAGATCAATATGATGTCACGTGCTATCCTCCACGAGTGTGGTCGGAGCTTTGAACGGCCCAAGAATAATCCGAGCCGCTTCAACGACATGAATATCTTTGCCTATTCTTTGCGTTTCATTTCTCAAGAAAAGAGCGCCACATGAGAAAGCAGGTAGTATCCTTATAAGATTCTCGGTCTTCTTCTTTTACTAAAGAAATAGATTGGCTCAGAGGACAACGTCACAACTGCACCCCGCTATCTCGATTGCACTGCCCAACAACAGTTGCAGCCTGCTGACATACTCGTGGTATATAAAGCCATTTCGCCCTTTGCAAACTGCCTTACCATGTTTCTAGTCCAAATATCATTTCCACCAAAGATATGGAGTCTAGCAAGTCAAGCCATCAACCAAGCGCCAAAGATGAGGCCCCACTAGAAACGTTCGATGCCAACGATGGAATTGAACGCAACGGCAATACTGGCGGATCTATATGCAAAGGTTGCGGTGGCTCATCACTCAGAGAGAAAGAAGACCGCACTTGCAAAAGAGGAGAGACTCATCAAGCTCACAAAAATACACCACAGCAGCCGCCACCTCCTCCCCTTCCTCATCGAGCCCAGCCGCCACCTCCACCCATTATGTGCGGTCCCCATCCACCACTTCCAACGCAAGAGGAGATGAATGAGTGCACTAGGGATATCATACAGCGCTTTTATGGTGGCGATGAAAAGCAGCTTTTGGGGCAATTCGAAGGGTATGATGTTACGGAACCGGGTTTGCAGCATCAAGGAGGGAAGGGTGTGCAGCATGAAGGAGGGAAGTCAAGTGAATGAGGCATCAATCTGCTAAGTTATCGCAGGGAAGTTCATTTTGCCAAGGTCATTGGGGCGGGAGAATCATAGTCGCCCTTATACAATGTATATGTTTATTCGGTATATACCCAGGTTTTAAGCTGCGTATCTCTTCTTCCATGCTTGTTCTTCTCCCAATTTCATCGACTTCCTTATCCCTTAGTTGGACATCATCGTTCGGAATTACACGTGACCTCCTAAGTGCACGATCAAAGTCCGACTTGGGGCTCTGCTTTGAGCTCAGAGCATAGGAGTTGAAGGCCCTGAAGGGAGTCCTTGAAATTTAAGGCCCTAAAGCTGCAGGCTGAACCGGAGTTGAATAGGAGCTTGGAGCTTGAGACTACAAATCTCGTGGCAGGAAATCTAGGGACGAAGAAATGGCCAGTACACTTCAAGGAGACTAATTTAGTATCCGAGCGCTATTAAAAGTAAGCTCCTACGGTGCGCTTGTTACACTTAAAGTGTTTCGCACGGGGAGTCAGTCACCAACATCGGTCTTCAGATTACTAGGCTATGAAAGTTCATCTTCACGCGTCCAAACCAGGCTGGGAATGAAATTTATTCTTGAGTTATATCTGTAATAAGCCTAATTCTTTGATCTTACTGTTTCTCCTTTTGTCCTCTCCGGGTATCTTGATTAGCACTGGAAATGGCAGTCCATCTTCCGATTCTGGCACGGAAAGATTAGCGTGTATCCTCATTTTTTCAACATGAATATCAACTTACCGCTTCATCTATATGCACATCCCAACTCCCGACATTTCAATAAGCTTTGCTTTTATCTGGAGTGCCTTTCGTTGACCACTTCAACGCTCCTGTCTGGAACGTCAAAACCCATTGCAAAAATAGATTTGTTGGTTTCGGCGGTGTAGGAACTCCAATCCTCTTTCTCTTTTCCGAATATCCGTCTGATAAGCCGTCGCTCCTCTTCGAAAATCCGTCCGGCACGTCGGCGCTCATTACAAAGTCGATCAAGAAGTCGTTGGGCAGTTTGGTATCAGAGCCTGGGTAGGTTATAGTCCCTGTATCTTTCCAATTCTTTTCTGTGATTCTTGGTCCCCACATTACTTTGTTGCCATTGTCTAAGAAGGTTATATTGGCCCAGCATTCTTCGTCGTCGCTGACAGATTGCTGCCAGACGTTGACAGTGCACGTTCCTGTTGCGTATGGAGGAGGGGCCTAGCTAAAGTTAGAGTTTGGTCCAAAGAAAATCGAGTATGAATATACGACTCACAACTGTGTGTGTTGGTGGCGGTCCTGGATTTGTTGGTATTGGTCTGTGAAGCGTGATGTCTGCTGTACCAAGCACGGACCCATGGTCACTCGAAGTTGAAGAGGTGGCAAGTGGACGACTGTTTGATACTGGGCCATGGCCAGTTTTGATGAGTCTTGTAGAAGGCGATGAACTTGAAGATACGGTCGATTTGGTTTCTGACGACGTAGCGTTATAAGAGCCAGTAGCCGTGGAGTTGGGCTGTGAGCCCGCGTCCGCGCCTGGGAATAGTTCGTTGTAGTCGTTGTTAAAGTATGTTTGTAGGATGTCCAATGCACAAGCATCCACGGTAGCCTGATCTGATTCTGGTACATCAGGTTCGATAATGACAGGGGCTGGAGGAGGTCCTTCGCTTTTCTGGCATGAACATCCTTGCAGATCGTTGGCGGTACACTTGTCGTCATCTCCTCCTTTGCAATCATCGATACTGCAATCGACTTTGTCAGGGCAGCATCGACAACCTTTAACGTCTTGTTGAGTGCACTTTAGAATATTCTGGTCACCCGCACAGTCAGTTGCTGAACACGTTGGTGGACTGTCCGGGCATTTGGGTTCGTCCTTCTCGCAGGGGCAACCTGACTTGTCGCCTTCCTTGCAAATGCCCGTGTCGGAATCACCACCACAGTCATCGCATTTAGGCTCTGAATCACAAGTCTTATCGTCATCCTTGGTGTCTTCGCTTGGTTTTTCATCTGGTGCGTTGGCTCCTCCGCCTCCTTCGATGTTTTAGCAAGGGTCTGGGCAATGAATCTTATTGGGGATTGAAACTCACCTCCCCCGCCTCCACCTCCGCCTCCTCCGCCGCCTCCTCCACCGATGCTCGGCCTATCTATAAATCAGTATGGGAGTCCATAAAAGAATTGGGAAATAAGAAATAGGCACGGAAAGTGCAAAAGAAGACTCCAAAAGACTCAACTCCCGAAAAGTTATGACGCAAAATTGCGGATTGTAACATACCACCACGCATGTCCGCCTGGGTAGACTACAATAGCAATACCGGTCTCTTTACCATTCTCCTCGGTGGTCGTGGAAACAGTTATGTGTGATCGGAGATTTGAGTACGCTGGAATGATTGTCGCGAACCACCCTCCGGTTATAGTTGTGCCGCTGACGACAGTTGTCACCTCTGTTATGGAGTGTGAAGACGTAGGGCCTTGGCTCATAGTGGAAGATAGTGTAGACTTCGGATTTGTTGAAGCCGTCGAGCCTGTGATGGCGGTGGAACTACCAGAAACTAATGTAGATTCAGGACCAGTAAACGTCGTAGAGTTCGTAGAAGTTGCAGAACTTTTGGCGATACTGGGCCCGCCAGAAGATAGTGACGATGTGGAATGTGTTGATGTTACAGAACTGGGGGATTCTGTAGGGCCTGCGGCTATAGTAGAATTTCCAGTCTGTCCTCCAATCTGTGAAGACACCGGACCTTGAACGACAGTGGAACTGTCACCAGACGATAGTTTAGACGCAGAATCGGAAGAGATGATACTTAATCTACCGCCAGAAGACAGAGAAGAAGTTGGGGTTGTCGAAGTCCCAAAACTTGGGCTTACAGTAAGATTTCGTGAAGGTGATAAACTTGAAAATCCGGATGCCGCAATAGAGGACGCAATAGAGGAGGCGACATTGCTGGTTGTGTCAGGTGGTATGGAGGTCACATATGCGGATGAGATGCCAAAGAAAGCAAAAAGTGTATAGGTACAATGAATCGGATGCATTGTAAGAGGAAAGAGCAATAGCAATGACGGTATGCTTGGCATATACAGAGTTTCTACGGAGATATATCAGAGTTATATGCACATTGAGGGTAAGGGAAGTCCTTAGAATCCCAAAATCTTTCAAAATATGTTGTTTCTAAAAACGGTTCTGAGCTAGTGTTTCTTGGCTTGCAATTGCAATCCAGGATTTCAAAGGAAGCACTTCCCAGCCAGAGAAGGATTGTAAAAGATGCTCCAAGTCGTATTTCAACATATGCAGTGTGCAACTGGTTTGATCATATGACGGCTATCCGGCCTAGACCCTGTTGTTAGCACCCCCGTGCCGCTGAGATTTGTTTCCTATGCTTTATTGAGTATACATTCTATGCTGAAACTAATAAATGGATGATTTGAAGAAAAACAACAGAGGATATTAAATCCGAAGCTTTCTCTTCGCTATTACCGACGATTCCTGTAGAAAGTTAATTCAAGCTTGAAAGTCGGAATCAAGTCAACTATGTAGAATTCAGAGTTAGTAACGAAGGATGTAGGATTGGCAAACCATGGATTAAGCTTTAATATTGGTTGTTGGAAGGCTGAGCGGTGATGCATATAAGATGCGACGAATCGACTCATGAGCCTTGACATCAACGTGCCGCATTCAAAATCACTAATAACGTGAGTGTCGATGATCTATTTCGACATCTTCGAGAGGCGTACTCATAGTTTTAGCTAAAAAGGATTCTGATCCTTTTGAAATGATAGCTCCTGATAGTTATTCCTGGAATCAGTCGGTAGTTATACCTCCCGCGTTCCATACTATCTCAACCAAATTCACGGTCCATATATCCATTGCAGTCGGTTCTCCCATTCCTACCTCTCTGCATAGTTCATATCTTATTTCCACGCCTTGAAGTGTTGGCAATCATGCGCGTTTCATTATATATATCTGCGGTTATCATTGCCATCAGTCAGCAAGTTGAAGCTGGTATTAGCATTGACTCCGGTTGCCCCTCGTCGACAAAGGACCATTTGGCAGATGCACTTCAAATGGCAAAAGGTAAGCTTTCAGAAGTTCAATCTTCCAATTGCGTGACTGACAACCGCGAAGATGCTTCCGCGGCATTGACCAGCAAGTCCCTAAAGGACGCTACCGACAGCAAACCTGGAGGCCTTTATCAAGTTCTATTTGACGAGGCCGATCGTGCTGCTATCATAGGTATGTGCTCTCTTTTGTATGACTTTACGGAGACAACGTCTTAACTGGTAAATAACATGAATTCTTGGTGCGCGAGAATTAACCCGAGATCATTTACAGGTATTTACGACACGATCTCGAAACTGGGGTCAACAACCTTTGAAATAACAATTTATTGCAACGAGAACAGAATTCTCTGGCCAAAAGGGAAAGATAGAAACAAAGACACCCAATCTTACTTTTACGACAGCAATTTTCACGATGCCGCGGGCAAGCCAGCAAATGTAGACCTGGGTATTGAATCTCCCGTTCAGTTGCCGAGAAAAACAGGCTGCCAGCGAGGTATGGACGCTTATACAATCAATGGGTACGCGGACCCCACCGAAAATCAGATTCATATTGTGCTCTGCCCTGCTGTCGTAAATACAGACGCTACTATCGATCAGCGTCGTGTTGCTGATATCAAAATGATGGCCTGAACGTGGGCTTCAAAGGCGAATTCGATAAAATGAAGCCGTTATCCTCTATATTACTTCATGAGTTCACCCATCATACTACTCCTGTTTCAGGACCACGTAGGTCAACGTTAGTTCAGATTTACCGTTGAAGCTGACCATGCCCAGTGGACCCTGTCACCTTTTTGCCCGTAATCATGGATGGAAACGATGATTATGGATTTGAAAGATGTGTATCATTGAAGAAGAGCAACAGCCGTGCTCCAAGCACAAATGCAGACTCCTTTACGATCCTCGGTCTGGCGCCATCTCTCCAATTCCAGAACAAGCAGAAGATGTTTACTTGGGCAACGGGACAGGTCAACATTGGTACAAAGCCAGAATACGCCCCATATCAGGCACCGAAAACGACTCCCCGTGGAATCGAGATAAATGAGACGATATCTTTAGGCGAAACAGATGTTTTGGAAGGACAAAGCTTGGATTCGCGGGAATGGAGAAGGTTCGTTGCCTAGAATCGCAAGATACTCTGGCATTGGGTGGATTTAGCAGACATGTGTAGGCGTAGCTTCATCTGAAAAGAGTTATTTCAAAGGTGATGAAAAAATATGGATTGTATGAACACAAATATTTCTCCTGCTCTAGTAACCTTACCAGAATAGACTTCTCCAGTTACATACATCCCAGCCGCTTGCTACCTTATTTATTTGATTTCCCTGCTTGATGCGAATCCGGTTCCGTGCCTCCATTCTCTTCGAATTGCCCATAGAACAGCTTTTCATCACCATTGTAAAAGCGCTCTATAATATCTCGGGTAATCTCATTCATTTTCTCCTGCGTTGCCGGTGGCGGCCGAGGACCGCCAATAACGGGTGGCGGTGCTCGAGCCACAGAGGGAGGGGGAGGAGGTGGCTGCTCTGGCGACCGAGCTCGAACCCTCCTAGGAGGTGGAGGAGGAGGGGGCGAGCTCGGACTCCAAGAGGAGGAAGCGGCGACGGCGGTGGTATGTTCTTGGGAGCTCCTAGAGTTTCTTCCTTCTTGCAAGCGCAGCCTTCTTTCTTGTTGAGTGATGGAACACCGCTTGAATCGCGAGTCTTGCCGTTGATTCCAAATCCATCCTTATCGATCGAGCCTAGTGAGGCGTCATCTTTGATCTTTGATAGATCGCTTGAGCTGCTGGGTTCCATAGTTATGGCTATTTTGATGTTTGGGGTGGGTATGTGTCAAGGCAATCACAATTTCGAAGTGACTTTTTATACTACGAGGATGTTAGCAAGTCCGAGTTGGATTGCGGCAGTGCATCGCCTTGCTGTTCTTAGTCTCGGAGGGGAAGATTGTGCCGCTTCCTGTTCTGAGTCTTATGTACATTATTGCCACCGAGGATTTTAGTTTGCAGGATTCAAAGGGCTGAAGCGAATAAGATGAGGAATCAGAATAAGTGCTATTGGAAGTGTAGTCATGTTTCACGTGATAGTGCGAGCTCTGGACCAAACGCCTTAATAAGTCACTGCTAATGCCCTCTGGCTTAACTCTTTACACACTTAATAAGCTAAAAGAAGGGCAGAGATAGAAAGAGGAAAGCTTATGTCAATGTATCACGTGTGAGGGGCATCAGCCACAAGTGGCGCTAGCCACAGAATCTTGTACCACCGAAAGCGAGGTGATAATCTTAGCCCCTCATGGTCGTCTTGATCTTAAATACGAGAGTCTTTGAGGGATAAAAGACGATTTCCTAGAACATTGTTCTCGATTCCCTTGTCTTCCGGAAGAAAATGATTCGACCTTGAAGTCACTGGACCTCACAATCTCAGAGACCAGTGCTGAAAACTACCTCTACCGGTACCCATATGAACGAAGACAATCGAGTTGGTAGTATGGCTTCTTCAGTTGCTGTAAAGGCTGCGAAGGAGGAGCTTCGCACTCTCATGAAGCAGAAACTTTCCTCCACCAGCCAAGAATCCATCAATGTTCAGAGTCAGCTCAGTTATTACTACAAGTGCAGGAGTCCTACTGACTATTTCTAGGTACGGCAGTCTTTAAGAGCATCATAAACTTCAAGCCGTATCAAAATGCAGGACGGATTGGCGTCTACCTGTCAATGCCCACTGGAGAGGTCCAGACCGATGCTATCGTTCGCCATGCGCTGGAGTGTGGGAAACAGGTCTTTGTGCCTTACCTTCACAAGTCTCAAACCCCATCTCCCGATACCCCACACTCAGTGATGGAGATGGTGGATCTCCGTTCACTTTCCGACTACGACTCCTTGAAAAGAGACAGCTGGGGAATACCTACCATCGATGCAGAAAGTGTCCAGGAGCGCGAGCACATACTCGGAAACTCAGCTAAGGAAATCGGAAAGCTGGACATGATCCTGATGCCTGGCGTGGCCTTTGATATGGATCCAAAGAGTGGATTTGTGAGACGTCTCGGTCACGGAAAGGGGTTCTATGACTACTTCCTTTACAGATACACACGGTCTCAGGCAAACGAACCAGCACAGCGTCCAGGAACAGATGTATTATTATACGGACTAGCTCTTGAGGAGCAGTATCTGCACGCCGAGGATGACTCTTCTGTGCCTGTAGGAGAGCACGACCATCTCCTGCATGGTTTGCTGATCGGAAATGGAAAACTGGTCGAGGGCTGAATGATGATTGAATTCCCATAGCCGCATCAAACCCCTTTCCACAACTTGCATAATTTCCTCCCATCGTGCTTTTGGCCTTCATCGCAGAAACCAAGTGAATCCATAACAAACGCCTTTTATATTATCCTCTATCCGTTCAGACTCTGGATCAAAGACACATTATCTCCCTTCAACAGTATTTGGCCTGGAATAAAATTAGTACCCTGTAGTTTCAAAAATCGGAGGAAAGCTACCCAGTTGTCTCCTGCTCTCCTCGCTCGTCTTCGTAGCCTGCTTCACCTCCACAGCGTCGTCAATTACCAGGTTCATGAACTCGTCGAAACCCTACAGGCGCATTAGCAAAATCCCAAGACTTTTGATTGTAGACCACCAACCCGAATCTTTCCCTCAATTCTGATCGCGAGCTGTTCGTAAAGCCAGATCTGGACAGTGGACCGCTGCTGCAGGAGCTTGAAGATGAAGTTGATGGGGGGGAGCAAGACCTTGCGCCCACCACCGCCGCCGCCTCTGTTCATGTTGAATTCGCGTGTGCGTAGGAGTCTGCAGGAGTGCTGAAGCTAACGCGGAAGATGAGACAGGCAGAATATCGGTGTTCGAGGAGAAAGGTGGTTGGTGTCTTGGGAAGGAATTATTATGTTCGCGGCTCGAAGCTTCTCTGCGAGGCTGCAAACCAGAACGCGCTAGTCAACCCCAGTTTGTGTGGCATGCGATGCGACTATCTTTCCTCGTCCTCTTTTATATGTCAACTTCCAACCTCCTTCTCCCATTCTCCCCTTCTTCTCCAACATCCTACTAGATCTACCCACGAGTAACGAAAGGATTGCTACTTTACGGCCTATTGTACATGCGTTCGCAGCCCGACTGATCCTGCATCCCATCCTCCTGCAGCCTGCCCCTCCATCAACACGCAAAAATGGTCACCATGGGCGCCAACGGCGGCAGCCCGACGCAGGCTGTCCTGGCAGCGATGGCCACGATGCGAGACGGGTCTCGGGAGCAGAAGATGGCCGCCCATCAATTTTTGGAAAGCTTCCAGAAGTCGGTACGTTGGAATAGTCCTGGTCAACACACAGAGGAGACGAGGCTTACGGGATTTACAGACGGAGGCATGGCAAATAACAATTGGGATCCTGCAGTCTGATGAGGGGGCGGAAGTAAAACTGTTTTCTGCCACAACATTGAGGGGAAAGGTACGCAGAGGCGCCTGCAATATGCTTCAAGTTACCGTGCTTACTTCTGCTAGATAACCTACGATGTTAATCAGATCCCCGCCGATGCCCTCCCATCGCTCCGAAATCAGCTGCTCGAGCTTCTGAAAGCCTTCGCAACTGGGCCCCGACCTATTCGAATTCAATTATGTGTTTGTTTGGCAATCTTGGCGATTCAGATGACGGGGTGGAAGGATGTTGTGCCAATGGTAGTTTCGACCCTGGGCAACGACGCCGCCAGCCACGCCGCTATTTTGGATTTCCTCAAAGTGCTTCCCGAAGAAGTCACCGAGGGACGCAAAATCAATTTGAGTGTATGTGGACCGATAGACACCATCCCGAGAGAGTTTACGGCGACGTTGGGTCGGCTGGAGAGTACCTGTAATAGAGTCTAATGCGAATACTAGGAACAAGAGCTGCAACAGAGAACGCAGGAGTTATTGGGAGATAATGCCACCGTGGTAGTACGACTTTTGATCAGCTATGCACAGTCATCAGGTACGATCTATGTCTCTCTTTCTATTTATTTACTGACCTTTTCCTTAGAAACTGCTGCAACAAACCCTCAACTTCTCGAAGTCATCACATCCTGGCTTCGCGAAGTACCACTCGCTGATGTCGTAAACTCCCCTCTCTTAAATGTCGTTTTTAGTGCGTTGGACAACGACGGATCCTTCGAAGCTGCCACGGATTGTCTGTGTGCAATTTTCCGGGAAACGAGAGAGGTGGACGAATATCTTCCCACAATCCAGACCTTGGTACCTCGCGTCCTTGCGCTCCGGCCTCGAATCCGACAAGCAGCAGAGCAGGAAGATGCCGAACTCTATAAAGGTATCACCCGCATTTTTGCCGAAGCGGGTGAAGCATGGGGAGTCTTGATCGCGCGCTCGCCTACTGAATTCCGACCCCTTGTAGAGGCTATATTGGAATGTGCAGCTTTGGATATGGACCGAGATGCTATTGGATTGACATTCATATTCTGGTACGAATTGAAGCTCTATCTCACCTTGGAGAGGTATATCGAGGCTCGAGTTCAATACGTAGACATCTACGCAAAGCTGGTGGATATTTTGTTGAAGCAGCTCGAATTTCCTACCCCGGATGGACCCAACAATACCGACTTATTTGATGGAGACCGCGAAGCCGAAGAGAAATTCCGCGAATTTAGACATCATATGGGGGATGTTCTCAAGGACTGCTGCGAGATCATGGGTGTAACTCAGTGTCTCTCGAAGGTACTGGATCGTATCAAGGCATGGATGGTATCTCATGCTAGTCAAGCAACGGCTGCTTCTGTGCCCTTTTGGCAGCAACTTGAAGCTCCTCTCTTTAGTATGCGCGCAATGGGAAGAATGGTCGACAAGGAAGAGGACATAATTTTGCCACAGATTATGCCTTTGCTTGTCCAAATTCCCCCACACGAGAAGCTACGATTTGCCACAATTATGGTTCTTGGACGTTACACCGAATGGACTGCGAACCACCACGAATTCCTGGAATCTCAGTTTACATACATCGTCTCATCTTTCGAAACCGACTCTAAGGAAATTGTCCGCGCCGCTGCCATGTCAATGAAGTTCTTCTGTACTGACTGCAAGCACCTTTTGGGTAGTCAAGTTGTTCAACTCCAGCAATTTTACGACCAAACACTCGATAAGCTACCCGGCATCAGCCAAGAAGAGCTGACTGAAGGTGTCGCTTCTGTCGTTGCCGTCCAACCCGCTTCGCAAACCTTCGAACTCTTGAAGCTCTACTGTGATCCTTTGATGGCTAGATTAATGGCAAAGGCCAATTCAGCTTCTGATGATGAGGGAAAACTAGCAATAGCAGGTATGTGAAGCTGTCCCCTGGCTTGATGTACTCTACTGACATGATTAGATCTCGTCGGATTGATCACATATTTCATTCAAATTGTTGTTCCTTACGTTGAGCCTGGGCAGGAGAATCCTGGTGTTAAATATTGCCAGGAGATCTTCCCTATTCTGTCCACTATTCTCGATACATTTGTCGGCTTCAATCCGATCTGTGAACGGATTTCACGCTGTTGGAGGTTCATGATACTCTCGTATCGCACAGCCATGACACCTTTACTTCCTCAGATGGCCAACAAACTTGCCAGTGGGTTCGCTGCCTCCAAGCAAGGCTGCTTCTTATGGGTCACTTCTGCCATTCTGCGCGAATTTTCAGAGGACCGAGAGCATGTGGATGAACAAACCACGGAGGCTATCTATTCTTTCTTCGAGGCTCAAGCGACAAACATGTTGCAGATCATGAGTGATCTTCCTCCTACCGATCTGCCAGATGTCATCGAGGACTTTTATCGACTTCTAACCGATGCTCTTCTCTACTACCCTTACAAGCTGATCGGCTCAGCGCTCTTGGCACCGATATTCCAAGCAGGTGCCTCAGCACTGGCTCTTGAGCAGCGAGATCCACTCATCGCCACCCTACACTACCTGCGCGATGTGATTGGATACGGTGGCGATAATCCTCCAAGCTCAAGTAGCAGCCCAAATCCGCCTGAAATTAAGCAGGCTATCCAAGAGCTTATTCTCGCGAACGGAGAACTTCTGGTAAAGCAGATCATGGCTGGTATGATGATTACATTCCCCAGTGACTGCTTCACCGATGGCAGTGGTGTTCTTCTGGGTCTGTTCCAGCTTCTACCCCAACAAACAGCATCGTGGGTCGACAAGACCGTTCGCATGCTACCGCCCGGCACCATTTCAGAAGCCGAAATCGACAAGCTCATGGCGGGCATCAGAGAGCGCCTAGCCATGGGAGACGATGGTCACAGGAAGGTTAGAAGCCTTCTCCAAGACTTCACCAACACGTACCGGCGAAGATATGTTGCTCCTCGAGATGGTCTGGGTCGTCTTGAGGCTGAACGATTCCACTTCAATGCCTAAGATGATACCCTTTCCATATTTTTTGTGATACTTTTTGCTTGATTTGCATGGCATAGCGAAGGAGGGTTATTTTATCCAGGTTGTGTTTTTAGAGGGACGAAGGGACGAATGATGGGATGGGGTGGGGACAGTTGTAGCGGAGAAAGGGGGAGCTGGATTGGCCAACGAATCCGACCGAATTGACAATATATGCTGGTATGGACTGGGAAGGAGTTGGGATGGCGGGCAGCTGATGTGCGGCATAGTAACACTGGCTGACGCTGGCTAGGTATTTGGCTTATCTCAAAGATCGCAGACTCTTAGGAATGGCATTCTTTGCTATGTGATTGATGACTACGTGGATCGGCTGGAAACGTTCATCGAGGTGAATTAGACGAGTGAACGATAGTGTCTTTTTCTCGTGAAGGGATTGCGGGGGTCTATTTCTTCTGGAGACGGACGAACCCCAGGACAATATGCAGACGGATCAAGCGCTCCGGATCAACAAAGGAGGAATTTCATATTGATACTACACTTTTCGACATACCCCACCCCGACCTTCGACCGTCATCCAAGCACACCCTTCAACCCTCAAAAATAGCATTTGATACCAATGAAAAAGAAATGGCAATGCTTCTTGAACCACCGAATCGGCTTACAATCATCACGTTTCTCAATCTACATTTACATCAGCTCCCCGGCAAGCAAAACGGGAGGGAAGAAACTCACAAGATCACCCAAGAATCGCTTTTCTTGCCCGGTGGAGCTGAGGTAGTCTTCAAAGCAAGAGCTGAAGTTCGAGGCGCTGGCGCAGTTGCTGGTGCAGATTGCTTGGTCTGGTTGGGTGTTAATGGGACGCGTGGAGAAAGAGAAGGGGGAAGGGTACTGAGATCTGCAGCGTTCGGTGTGGGGGTTGCTGCGCAGGAGGTTGAGGTTGCGGTTGCGGCGGGGCAGGACATGGATTGTGAGACGGAGATGGTGAAGTTGTAGGCTGAGGCGGATGCGGATGAAGTGAATGTTGAAAGGTCGGAGGTG
>QGMK01000704.1:0-18495 GCA_007825345.1 Lachnellula suecica
GTGGATTGTTGGTTGTGCATAGTTCAGTAGTTAGTTAGGGGATGAATGAAAAGGCTTGAATTATCTTTGGGTTTCGTGTGATGAGGTGTGAGATTCGTCAATCTGGTGATGTGTAGGAGGGTTGTGAGATGAGATGGGAGTCTTGCTTTTGCTGTTAAGATCGCTTCAATAAGCACCTTCCATTCTTCACAAGTGTTTCTTCCTGCGCTTTCTCAACGTCATATCCGTCGCCTTTTCCCGCAAAGTCCATTCCGCATTGGGTTATCTGCTTCCTCGCCTCTTCTCACAACGTCCTTTCCGCATTAGCTGTTTGCTTCGTCGCTCTTTCCTTCCCTCCATCACGCGAGCTTGAGACATATATATTTTCCCCCATCCACCTCTCTACAGGCCCCCAGCAACTAACAATCGCGGAACACTTAGCAGCATGTGGGGATGCACCTCGTGGCTCCGGGTGCGTTGCTCCTGGTTACTTCTATATGGGCGGGTTTGCGCTGCGCGCTGATGTTATTCGTCGGTTGTGAGGTGCATGAGGTGGGATTTGGGTGTTATTAGGGGGAGTTGCTATCAAGAACGCTGTTCATTTATTCATTTATTCATTTGCCTCGCATCTCCCATTGAATATCAACATCTCCCACTGGACGTTTAACACGCGCACTCCAGGGCCGCACGAGCTTCTGAGTCAGGGTCAGCACACCCGCACCTCCTGTAGCTGATTGAAGTCGAAGCTGGTTTCCGTCTGCCGGGGAAGCTGAGGAGATGTGTGTTTTTTACACCTCTTGGAAAACAGGGTATGGAGTGGAGATGAGGGGGTATATCTTTCCTTTGAGCCCAGCCATTCATCCTCATAACTCAATCCAACCTAGTAGAAGAGAAGAGACGACATGCCTGCGCCGCAGCACCTTGTCTGTCTTGCGTAGAGCTAGCTTGAGCAGATGAGTTGGTGTGCAAGTTCTGTGCATGAGGGGAGAAGAGGTTGGATTTGGGGAGTGGGGTAGAGTTGGGTGGAGGGCCTGCTGTCAAGAGTCTGTTCGTTCATTCGTTTGGCTATTGTCAGCATTGAATGAGATGTGAATACGAAGGAAGCTGGATGGCGTACTCAAGAAGCAAGCCCATGTTCGTAGGACATCAAAGTTGAGAGGGTGGCAGACTCGCACTTCCCATGGCCTTTGATCCCAGACTCGTTTCTGTCTTGCTTGTGAATTGGAGAGTAGAGGTGTAAGTTATATACCTCTTCACACCTGGAAAGGGAGGGGGGACAAGGGTATATCTTTCCCTATTTCACATCACATCCTTTATGGAACTCCAGAAACTTCGATGGAAATAGTAGCGCTTGGAAGGGACGTTGGGTGTGATGCTTCGGGGTGGAGTACTGTTTAGCACGGGTTAGGACTCTGCTCTAAGACGTTTTATTCGTCTGTAACTACTTGCATAAGCTGAGACGTTTCTGTTGTTATTAGGGGGCTTGCTGACAGATATATTTTTATTCGTTCGTTCGTTCAATCAGCATTGAATGGAACTCGGTCCGGGGAGATAGATGCAGACTGATAACATCACAGTGTTGACACAAAATGTAGAGTTTAGAGTGAGCTTGGCTTGCACTTCTCGCATGAAACGACCTCCCAATATGATATTTTTGTCCTGTGGGAGAAATATGAGAGAGACGTTGGTTTTATACCTCTTAGACTCCCAGCGATTGAGGTGGGATGAGGGGGTATATCCTCCCTCCTCTAAACCTCTCCGAAAGCTCGGAGACAAAACAAATACATGTCCAATGTTGCAGGGGTTTCTGCGTGGTGCTTTGAGAGGGGCTTTGAGATGGGTTTTTGCATACCCAGTTCCTGTCACGGATGTGGATTATGCTCTAAGCTTAGGCTTGAGTGACGGCTTGCACAAGAGCACATTCAATTGAAGGCTTGAGGCGTTGCTGTCAAGAAATCCGTTCGTTCACTCGTTTACTTAATTTGGTCCGGAAAACCCATTCCCCCAATGAATGTAGATAAATAGCAAAGCTGCCTCTCCCATACATGCAATTCCAAATTTTTATGGGAGTTTAAGAGTTGGCTCGCACTTCCCCCATATGCTGCTAGGGCTATTGTTTTGTGGTGCGTTGGAAGCTGAGGCAAGACGCGGGGTTTTATACTCCTTTTGACAGGCGGCGGGTGGAGGGGAGATGAGGGGTATATCTTCCCCTCTGCCTCCATGGAATCCCAACATCTGGAAAGAAGATGAATTTGGAACATGAGGTATGCTGTGTGCGACTTTGAGATGGGCTTTTTCTTACGGCGCGTTCGTAGCAATCTGAAGCGCGCTGTATTTTCGGTTCAGACTCGCATAAAGAGTGTTTTTAGATCTTAGGTTCAAGGGCGTGTTGCTGTCAAGATTTTGGTCATTCATTCATTCGTTCATTCGATCAATCACTCAGTATCCAATGGGATTCGAGCCAAAGAGATAAGTTATATAGAGACAAGCAGCGCCTACTTTGAACGAGTTCCGATGCGGGGTGTGGGCTACTCGCGACTCCCGCTTGGGGTGGTAGCTGCTAGTGCCGGCTTTTTTATGCTGCGGGGAAAATACGGGAGAGATGCGGGTTTTATATCTTTTTGGGGGAGCTGGGAAGTAGGGAGAGATGAGGGGGTATATTTTTCTTCCTCTAACCTTCTTCAGAACTCAGCAACTGAAAAAAGGACGCAATGTGGGCGGACAAGGGAGGCTGCGCCTAGCTTTGTAACGTATTACAGCAGCCCATCTTGTGGTTTAGGATCTGCCTGAGCGCTTTAACTCGTCAGTTATAAGTAACACGAGGTGGAATTTTGGCCTGCTGTCAATAGAGACGTTGCTGTCAAGAGACACTTCATCCGTTCGTATGTTGGTTCCATATTTTTCATTGACTGTGAAATGGGTGTCGGATTTAGAACTATGCATCACTGAGTTCGCACGAGCTTCTGAACTGAGGGGAAGCTGGCTCGGAGTCCGCCCACCCTCCCATTCTGCAGAATAAGGTTATTTGTCTTTGTATTTAGCATACACCTCATGAGGAAAAGAGATTTTATACCAGGTGTTTAGTGCGGTTTTTGGTGTAAATTTTAGGGTATATCTTCCCCCTCTACCACCCCAGAAAAGAACAGCGGCTGAGCAAAAATGAGTTGACGAGAATAAGAGAAGCTGTGCGTGATTTCGAAGTAGAGTTCTGCTTACTCTCTTGTCTGTTTTGATCTGGACTGCAAGCAGTGGTCATTCGTCAATCGGGAGTGCGACTGTCGCAAGGTAGGCGGGTAACTCTTGTTATTAAAAGGGTTTGCTGTCAAGAAAATCAACCTTTCATTCGTCTTTTCACTGTAAATTTTCCTTTGAATAGAGAGAAAGGAACTGGCTGAAAGGATAAGAGGAATTCAAATGATAAATTAACGGGAGTTCAAGACTTGAGAAAGTGAGCCGGCTCTCTCTTCTCCCGTTTCTTGAGTGAGGCTTGTTTTTTGTTGCTTGCCTCTGAAAGTTGGCGAGGAGAATGGGTTTTATCCCACACGTTGCGTGCAGTACTCAATCTTGATTTCAGGTTTATAATGCCCTCCCGCCACTTCATGGAAGCCCAGCAGCTGAGAGAAGGCGACGCTCAATTTCATGATAAGAGGGAAATTATACGTGGCTGCGTAATGTCTTGCAGCTAGCTGCATCGTGGTGGTACGGATTCGTGCTTCACGCAAATGCTCTTCGTCGGGTGAGAGCTGCATGGCATCAATTCTAGTGGTTGCTGTTGAAATAGGGTTTGCTGTCAAGAAGCACTTCATTCGTTGGTCCGTTTCTTCTAACCCGTTCAATGTTGATAGAAAAGCTGGGTGGCTTACTCAAGTCATCCCAACATCAAGTTTGTACGAACTTTGAAGTTAAGAAATTTTGAACCTGCACATCTCACATAGCACCTCTCTGATTGAATGTACTGTTATTGCTGAGTTTACTTTTGGGAAGAAATATGAGATTTATACCAGGCGGTTTGCTGTTTTTGATTTTTGGTTTCTGAGGTATATCTTTCTTCCTCCGACCCTCCACAGAACCATAGAAACAAAAATAAAGCCAGACATTTTTGTGGGCTACGGAGGATGTGTGAAAATTGAGAGTAGATTGCAGCCGGTCGCTTTGTAAGGAACTGGGATTTATTGTGTTCTATGGACATGTTATTTGGTTGTGATTGGCATTAGGTGGGGGTTCTTTTGCTGCTGTCAACGTATCATCTGGTATCAACAAGTACTTTCATTCGACCGTTCATTCGTTCATTCGTTTCTTTGGAGAGTACTGCGGGGCTTGGTTAAGAGAGATTAAGCTGATAGGGCATCCAACGTGGGTGCTTCTACGTCGAGAAAGCCACCACAGCAGAATCAGCCTTACCCCGTGAGTCTGAACCTCTGCTATGTGACTGCTTGCTTGGGACAGGAGGAGGAGAATTGGAGTCAGTTCCTATACTTCGTGGGCAGCTGGATAGGAGAGTTTTCTCGTAGTATACCTTCCCTGCTCCGCCTGTTCACAGACCCCAGATCCCAGAAACCGAAAATATTATCCTAATTATCCAATTCGATGACAGGGGTTTTGTGCATGGCTTTGGCATGGTCCCCACTTTATATGGAACGGTTTAGCTTGCGGGCAAATGTCATTCGTCGGTTGCGAGCTGCACGAGGTACGGTTTGCTTACTGCTGTCGCGAAAACATTTGCTGTCAAAACCTCTCTCATTCATTCATTCCTCCACTCACTTGGTTCTTCTAGCTCCACCATCCCTATCAAAGCCGAAAATGAGAAACTAATTAGACGAAAAGAAATTATCCAACGACACCAAACTCGGAATTCCAGAATAGAAAGTTGGGATGGCGATTTGCTGTGGTTTGTTTGGACAGGGAGAGAGAAGTGGAGTGGGGCCTTATAGGGTTGAGGTTTAGGGTTGGGGAGCTGCGAATGGAGGGGCGTCTGAGGGTATATTCTCCCTTCCCCACTACTCTCTACCGCTCCAGTAGCTAAGAAGATATATGCCTGGGGCAATACATGGGAAAGTGGCGCGTGGTTGGATAAACCTATTGCAGCCGGCCGCTTTGTAGCTAGTAGGGTGGAATTTGTGCTGCTCGTTGATATTATTTGGTTGTGACTAGCGCCCGTGAGTGGGGCTTGTATTGCTGTCAATGGAAGGTTTACTATCAAAACCTGGTCCATTCCTTCTCTCATTCAGCATCCAGTCACCAGTGAATAACAGGGGCGAGAGAGAATCCACAACACCGTAGAGCTCTGCTTAGAGCTGTTGGGAGGGGGGATGGCGTCACCCATGCCCTTCGATCATTGGCAAATCTTTTACGTTTGGTTTTGCGCTTGTCACGGCTGGATAGAGACGGGAAGAGATCTTTATAAGCTTTAGAGAGGCGAGAAAGGGATTGAGGAGGAGTGATTTCTCGAAATTTATCTTCTCTGTTCTATCCTTCTATGAAATTACAGGAAGTGAAACCGATCCCCAAGCATTTTAGGTGGGAAGCGAAGTTGGCCGTGGTTTCGGGGTGTGTTGTGTTTGCCACGGATTCGGGCTGCAAATATGCACGCTGATGTTTCTTGACTGTAATTTGGCTTGTAGAAAGTGGGGCGGGGGTGCTGCTATCAATGAAGGGTCTGCTGTCAAGAGAAACTCATCTTTTCTTTATAAATTTGTTGGCATTCCCCTTTCGAGGAACGGGGCAGAGCAGGACATTAGACTAGTAGAGCTACGGCGAACTGTTGACAAGTGGAAGTGTCAAACTAGCTCGCTTAAGTCAAGCGATTGTTGAGAGTATCTTGATTTTGCTCTGCTGATAAGTGAAGATGTGTCGCGGGGCTTTATGTTTCCTGGCTGCTTCCTGGGCAGCTGGAAAAGAGATGGAAAAGAACGGGTTGCGCGAGCTATATCTTTCCCTCTCCATCTCTCCTCAAAGCTTCAGGAATTGAGGAAGACTGCGGACAAGGATTAGAGGGAGGTCGTGCGTGACTTTGCGGCAGATTGTTACTATTGGGTTGCAGGGGACTGGCGGTGTGTGCATGCTCATCCTTGAGTGTAAGCAGTATACAGCTGCTGAGGTATCGAGGTGTCTGCTGTCATAAGAATCAGATGTATTTCATTTGTTTTCATAAAAATATAGTTTCGGGTTTCTGTGGCGGATTTGATGATCTTCAAGCTCTAAAAGAGAGCTCTATTCATTTGGCAGTCTAGTACTTCCACTATAACCGCGCTTTGCATGTGACGTCTTTGTAAGAAGTAGCCATCATGGTTACAAATAACTTGTTTCATGAGAGCTTGATGATCATGGTCCTGCGTTGTGCCGAAACATAATGTTCCTTTTCCCTAAGGGTAGTCGTACCCTGGTCAAAACAGCTGACTCAGCCTGACTGTGATCGATGTAGCCAACCATAGCATTAATCCCGAATTGAGTCAGCCTAACTGTGATCGATGTAGCAAATCATAGCACTAATCCCGAATTCATATACTCCGTAACCCGAAGCCGGGGGGGTTTCCGCGGAAAAGGCCTCAAAGTAACAAAATAAGACAAAAGAGTACTTGTTCCATAGGCCACTTCAAGATCAATGGCTCCGCGGAAGTATTTATTGATTTCATGGAAATATGGGCTTTGCTCTGTCTCATCGCAGGAGCTCGAGTTTTCGGAATGAATATATGTGCGGGGAGTACCAATATTCTTTCACGTTTCAACAACAACTGCTTTCATTCAAGCCTTCGAATTCTACATCCAGAGTTCACGGGAGATTCATTCGCGCCTTCGACGACATCTTCCATTTCCATCTCGTATGATCTTTGCTTCTTAAGTCTTTCTATTAAAGAAACAGCGCAGCTTTCCACATCATCAACACAATGGAATCCATCCAAAACGCCCATGGAGTACCAAAGACAAGTACAATCTCCCCGGCAATATTCTATTGGGGCACGCCGGTAGTGTTGGTATCAAGTCTCAATGAAGATGGCACAACGAACATATCACCTGTGTCGTCCGCCTGGTGGCTCGGAAACCGCTGCATCCTAGGTCTCGGCGTCAACTCCCATACTACCAATAACATCCTCCGTACCAAGCAATGCGTACTCAACCTCCCCTCGGACAACATGCCGGATGCGGTCAACGCCGTTGCTCGCACTACTGGCTCAAAGGAAATCCTTACTGCTCAACCCGGAGATGGATTGACACATTTCAAGCGCACGAATGGTTACGAATACGTCCCAGACAAGTACTCACGCGCAGCATTGACTCCATCCCCGTCGGATATCGTCGTGCCGACAAGAATTGCAGAATGTCCGGCTCAGATGGAAGCCGAACTGATGGCAGTCCATGGGATGCAGCAGGATATCGATGCGAAGGGGTTTTATGCGTTGGAGTTCAGGGTATTGAGAACTCACGTTCATGACGATATTCGAATGGAAGGGCACCAGAACAGAATTGACCCTGATAAATGGAAACCGTTAATCATGAGCTTTCAAGAGTTGTATGGAGTCAAGCGCGAGAAGGCCGTTGAGTCGAACTTGGCGAGGATCACCGAAGAGGGTTACAGGGGTTTTTCCAATCCCGCGATTGTTGAACCGGTAAAAGAAAAGGGTGTATTTGACTCGGCTGGGGTACCAAACAAGATTGATGATGAAGTTATCTGGGATACGGTCGCTTAGAGAGACGTGGGAATTTTGGTACGGATTGGTGCCGCGGTCTTTTCGTGGAGTGAACGGTACGAATGAAAGACAAAGTGCTAGATTTTGTGCGTCACTTTTTAGATGTGGTAGAGATGTTTGCTGCCAGGAAGGCCAGGAAGATATCTCGGTCGAGGACGTGTGATATTTGATAAAGCCTGGACGACAGAGCTATGAAAAGAGGTGGGTTGAAGAAGGATAGTTTCCTCTGGGTTAGCGAGCACTCTTCATGAATGAAACGCGTTGGTTTGTAGAAACCGGAAGTTCTAGTAGTATTCAATATGCATGGAACTCGTATAATGTGTCTTGTCCAAGACAGACTAGACCGTATTTTTGAATTGCAACGTTCCGTTCCCCCCCGAATGAACCGTTACCTCTGGCCATTCCGCCCCTGATTGAGTAAGTCCCCTTTCGCTCTGGTTCAAAATCGTATACTTAAAGAAGGCAGTGACATAATCCCGTGTCACATTAATCATACGGTCCCCTTGAATGGGTGTATTGCTCGTTGTTCTATTCACTTGAAACTCTCTCCAGAAGGTTACGTCGCTGAAATCGGAATGGCCAGCACCGGCAACCCACAGGATACGCCACCATCCTGTTTGATCCACTGGAAACGTATCCCACGTGTGATCATATGATCCACTGTGATTTGTTGTTCCCATTGGCAACACAGATCTCTTCAGGTCGGCAAGCGAGGAGTTGGAAGCTGGATCTCCAAAGAGACCACCGTCTAGATTGAGTGCAGACGCAACGACCTTTGTATTCGGGATTGCATCTGCCACGCCGAGTGCGGCAGCACCCCCCAATGACTGCCCGTATACGCCAAGTGAGGCTATTTTGAACGGAGCATGGAGCTCCTCTACTAAAGTAGGCCAGAACTTGACGAAGTGCATCCCAGCACGAACACGAGCTTCGTATATGGGTGGTATTATGTCGAAAGAGAATTGGCCCGCGTAAATGCCTCTGATGCCCGTACCGTTGGGATAGCGCACAAAAGTCCCCTCATACGGGAAGTCGAGGGCGGCAACAGCATAACCTCGCGATGCCAGTTCTGTCATCTGTATGGGATACATCGCGGACAGCCCCTCAAAGCCTGGCTGAAAGATTAAGCTTGGAAAAAGGCTGCCTGGTGGAGGCTGAGCGATAGTTGCGTTGGGTTTAACATTTATAGTGAGGTTACCCACTATACCGGCTGTCTGGTCATATAAAGCATCCAGAAGCTGTGCCGCCTCGGAGTCCATATATGGTGTCAATTCTTCATGTGGTGTCTTGATAATTGGATAGTAGACTGTTACAAGGTATGATGTGCTTATATTCCCTGGCCAAGAAGGATTGTGTTGATCCGTAAATGGGATAGCGTATGAGCGTGCACCCACGTCGTAGCTGCCCGTGGCTGGTGGAACATATGGCAAGACATCTAACGAGGAATTGCGAAATGAAGATAGCTATAGCGGATAGCATAAAGCTCCGCGAAGATAAAGAGTTCGCCATCATAGCAGTCTTTCTTTCGAAGGCTCGAGAAGCTTAAGAGTTTCTATTTTGAAGACTTGCTCCTAGAAACCTCGGGAATTATTGCCAGACGGATGAGCGTAGCACTTATATTCATGGCTGCTATCTTGTGGTTCCGGTGACTAGACATGACGTTTAGTCAAGGTATTGTTGATGTTTAGCCTTTATTGAACCGTATCGCTTCGGGACCAAACACCCCCGAAGCATGCCTCTTTCTACCCCTATTTAACAAAAGCACCACCATCTTTGGGTACCTAAACTGAGCCCAGATACTTCCTCCTCGCCACTGCGACTTGCGTTCATTGTTTCCCCCGTCAATAGTATTTACCCGGTGGAAAAAACCACCAGGAAAAACTAGGATTGCATTATTCCAAGGCCCAACCACCCGCTGCCAGAACACCATTTCCTCTTGTGCCAGGGCTGATCGATGATATTGGAAGAGCATGGGCCCAGTCGCAGTGTTCAAAGCTCGAGCGGCAATAACAACAGCTTTTACTAAGCTGATATTCCATGTTTTAAATGACTGAGCTTATTGATCTTCAATCATGGGAGATCATCGTCCGTAAAGGATTCGCATCACCTCAAACCCCAGCTCATCCAAGCGGCAGCCAACCCCGACAGTCCAGCACACCTCAGCACCCAACCGAAGTTATCATCCACTCCTACAACTTCAAAGAGCTTGAAGATACCACCACAAGACAAAGCCGCCAGTATCTGCGGAGCAGCGATGAATGAATTATGCAAGCCTAGCGTTGAACCTAACGCTGGCTTCTTACTTCCTCCATGATTCTGTGCCGTCTCATCCCAAATATCATCCCCATTGTGTAGCTCAGTCATAGTTGCGATTTCCTCTCCAATGATGGCATATGGGACCCACTGCGTGAGCGCCCAGCTGATTCCCACAAGTGCGACCAGAGCCGTCCCCACAGCCACTGTTTGTGCGAAGTATGTTGAGAACATGACGAGTGCGAAAAGGATATGGGAGGCTTTCCAGAGAATGGGGAGGGTGAGTGATTCGAAGATGCGTTTAAGAATCGGAAGAGCGAGAATGCTGAGTAGAGAGGTAGTGGCGAAGAGGAATGATGCGAAACTACCACTGCGAGCCGCGACGGCAGAGTCGGCTAAGCTTGGACCGGTAGGATAATAATTCGTTGACACCAGGAGCTTCTCGATATATCTGGTGGGATTGTAAGCGTTCGAACTTTGGCAGATTTGAGAATGGAGTACTGACGCTGTATTGTAATACAAAAAGGGGAACCAGCCAAGCCATGCAAAGAACTGAACTTTGCAGACTAGCCAACTCTTTGGGGGCATATTCCTAACGGTCGAGATCAAATTCGTGAGTATAGAGGGCCCAGAAGGCCGTTTGTGCTCAAATTCCGTCCCCAACGTGACCCTGTCCCTAGCCATGACAAAGCTCAGAGACACCACAACCACGAGCACCATTGATATTATCATTGACAATGCCATAAATTGGGTGTGACCCAACCAACATGGCAGGCGTTGAGAGCCCAAGAAGAAAGCAAACATACTCCCAAGACTGTTGAAACGACCAACCCACCCACTTGCCTCGACTTGTTGCTGAGATGGACAATTCTCGACAATAAATGACCGAACGCCTGCCTGCAGAGGTTGGACCGCAATATTCAAGGCATACACCCAAAAAACAGCCACAGACTTGACAGCCATGCCATGCTGTTGGGTTTCCCATGGCAGCTTCTGTGTACAGAAATTCACGACTTCCTGAGCGCTTGCAAGTCCGAGTAAGCATATAACCGTCGCAATAGTGCCGCCCACGATATACGGCTTCCGTCTCCCAAGTCTGGATCTGCAGGCATCGCTATGTGCCCCTATCAACGGCTGAAAGAAGGTTCCTGATAGCGGTCCTGCCAGCCACACGATCGCCGTTAACGTAGACGAGAAGCCAAGAGAGTGTAGATACAACGTGCCGTGGGACATCAAAAGGGACCAAACACACTGAATCCCGAAGCTGCTTACGGTCAAAAGCAACAGGTATATAGTGCTGACATTTCGAGGTTGCTCCGAGGTTTCGAAGTGCTCGAGCAGGGCATCAGCGCTGGATATCTCAGGCTCATCTTCCGAGCTTAACGTTTGGATCTCGAAGGATGGGTTTGCACTGTATTCTTTTGACCCCAAATCGGCTCTCGGAATTGGTGGCAGTGGTATGGACGCCGGGTCCTCCGTTTTCTCCATTTTAGAGCTTGCATCCATCGGGACAATGCTAACTTATCGGAAGGGCAAGAGGCATTCCGCTTCAATAGAACTCCAGTAGCGCGGCTAAGCAGTACACCAAAGGGACAACCAAGTTGAGTACAAAAACATTGTTTTTCCAAGTGCGGGGTTTACAGACTTGAGAAACGAGTCCTTGCGCCACATCAATGCATCAGATTCTAGGCCGCCACTCCAGCTCACAAAAATGATCCTTCAAAACCGGGCCTAACCCGAATAAGGAGGATTAACGCAGATAAGCAGCTCACCGCCGCAAGTCATGTTCCCAATCGGCGCCTTTCCGTCGGTTGGCATTCTGCAACTGCAGGGTATGACAAGCCCTCCGATTCGCTCTTGAAAGTACTTTTCGGGAGTTGACTTGTACTGCCAAGAGATACAGTAGCGTAAAATACAAAGTCGCATCCGCTTACGAAGTACGACGCTGGCCTCATCGTAGGTAAGTGTCGATTAGATAGCGATTTTCGAGAGAATCTCGTAGCCGCTGGAGTATACTTCAAAATCTTATTACTTTGCGACGATACTTTTCTTGACCTCGACGTACTGTAAAAAAGTGTCGATGTCTCACGGCGCGACAGACCGTGCGACAATTCGAGTTCCAGCTACGAGAAAGTGGATTTCAGTTTTACTGTGAAACCGAACCATGGCTCTATGGTTTTGATGAAGAGGTAACTCAAAGCCGAAAGGCACGATACGAATAGTGAGTAGCACCCCATACACTCAGAACTGCTCTTTAGTTCTCAATATTCATCTCCCTTCACAACCACGATCCAAGCCCCGGGACTTACGACACTCCCTGGCTTACTAGCAATGGCTTCAACTCTCTTTCCCACGGCTTCGCCGTCACAAACTACGTTAATCTCCATCTTCATAGCTTCCAGAATCGCCACTACTTGCCCCTCTTTCAATGTGTCACCTGGCTCCACCAGAACCTTCCATACATTCGCGTCGATGGGGCTATCGATTGTTATCGCCGGCTCCGCGTCCATCATCTCTTTCACCCGATTTGCCTCTCTCTCTTTCTCTGCTTCTTGTTCTGCAACCCAATCTCCGTAGAGCTTCTTTTCGATTGCCAAGTTGTTCGCTACAGACTTTCGCTGCAGATCCCGAAAAGCTTTGACCTTGGAATCCCCACGTGCTTTCTCGAAAACTGCATGGACTTCAGCAAGGTTGAAGACGCCGTCGCGAATATCGAACTTGTAGTTCCCGCGCTTGTAGTCGAGCATCAGGTTGTCATATTCGTCGACGCTGACTTCATGATATTTTACGATGTCGAAGGGTTCGTAAAGCCACGGACGAGTAGGCGTGAAGCTCGGGCCATGGCCAAATGAGTCCCAGCATTCCATGGTTCGTGCAAACATCATATAACCGCCTGGTGCTTCAACAGGATAGATCGCGAAGAGAGACCCGCCCATTCCGATCGTTCCACCCGGGGTGGAAACGCGAGTTGGATTGTACTTTTGGCCAACGATGCCGCTCATTGGTTCCAGGGGAGAAAGGATTGGAGTTCCCACGAGGAAGCCAACTGCCACGATGAGATACGGGGACTTGAGAAGGGTTTCAAACGTTTCACGGCGGGTGGCTAGCCCATTGTTGGTGCGTAGGTACTCGACGTTGTCTGGCAGGTAGACTGCTGTGGGCCGGTTGGTTTCAATGTACCGTTGCTCTGAAGCTGCAATATCAGGATGGTCGAACACTACTGGCAGGTGTACCTCACGGCAGGGAATCTTGATGTCAGTTGTGGCTTGAATGCTGCTTTCGGCTTGGTGAACAATTTGCAGCAGTTCATGCTGAGAGATGGCTTTGGGGTCAAATTGTATCATGACAGCTTTGCAAGGTCAACGCAGGCGTGAAAATGAATTCGGAGAGACTTACAACCAACATTGGGGTTCATTACTAGTTTGGGGGTTTCTAAATTTTGTAGCTTCTCGACCAGGAGTCTGATTCGGGTAGTAACCCTGACGTCCACGGTCTGGATCCCTATCTCGACAAGCAGAAAGCAGTCTCCTCCCTGAGAACTTTGTTAGCAGAAATCGTACCGGAAAACCACTCAGGCGTTACCTGTCTGTATACCACTCGTTGTCGTTCACCATCAGCAGGAATTGTTTTCAATATTGCGTTTGACTTCCCCTCCTCTAGGCCCGAATCTGGAAGTGTCAAATCCAGCTTAGGATGATATTCCAATGTACCATCCACCAAAGCCTGAACATCTTTAATAATTTTTTCAATTCTGTCTGTTAGTTCAATGGCCATTTCAAATGTGGTTGGCTTCAGTTTGAGATATCCACCAGGCTTCACTTGTCCAAGTCTCCAAAGATCGGCAGAGATCACGGTCGATGAGCACAGCAAACCACCCAAGTCCGGACTATCTATCGAGAAGATCACGGCAGAATCACCGCCCCAATTGATGCCGCCGGGGGAAGGATAGCCATAATCAAAGATATTGGAAGGATGTGAGCCGCCCTCGCCACCATCCTTCCTGCTCCACTCGGGGACAGGTCCTACGAGGCGGACTCCTGTCCTGTTGGAATTGTGGCCAATTTTCCATGCAGTACTATACAGCATTCTTTTGTCTTTCTCGGTCATAAAGTCGTCAGAGTCATGCGGTCCATGCATGCAGTAGACTTCTGAAATATTGAAACCCGGTACGCAGGAACGTGGGAGCTCGAGCGAGGTGGAATTTTCGGCCCACTTTGCTGTTTCGCGGTTGAGTTCGAGCCAATCGCCCATTTGCAGCTGTCGTCCTTGAGTTCCGCCGAATCCAAGACTAGGCGTCCCCGCTTTGGAGCCCAAATACAGTGGACTAGTTGATCAGTGCTTTGCCCAAGACCTCTATTGGCCGTGGAAGAAAGACGTACATTTCAGGAAAGCCTCCTTTGACGGCGAGGTAGAATCTCAATCCACCATTTTCAACCTTGCCAATCTTCAACTTCTGCCCAGCTCGAACTGTAAGGCGTGACCACATCGGCTTTTCTTCCCCATCAATTGTCACTGACACTGGAGCGCCACAG
Source organism: Lachnellula suecica (assembly GCA_007825345.1). Taxonomy (NCBI): domain Eukaryota; kingdom Fungi; phylum Ascomycota; class Leotiomycetes; order Helotiales; family Lachnaceae; genus Lachnellula; species Lachnellula suecica. The sequence continues at coordinate 14,450 of QGMK01000704.1, forward strand.
ACTGAAAAGACTGCGGGAGCAGTGAAAAGTAACTCTGGTCCCGTTAATGTCATTTCTAAAACCTCCATGCCCGGTTCGTTGCCGACTAGAACGTTTGCAACTGCAGTGAAATCAGTATCTGGCACCTCGGAAGAACGAGAAATTTACTTCTAGACGAAAGACTGTCCATGGGACCTCCCTTCGGGATGCCATGCCCACTTGTTGATCTTGCTGGGAAGTCCTGAACAGTGGTGAAGGAACCGGGAGAGAGAACGTCTATCGCGCAAGGTTCGTATTTGAATTTTGTCTCAAGGAAGTTGGTTAGTGTGTCTCCCTCCAAGAAAGCTACGTACTGTCAGTCAATTTCGGGCAATGACAGGAATGAAAGAATTGATTCACATTTTGATGCTACTACATCCGTCAGGAAGTGTATATTAGTTGGCGGCCCCTGAAGTACTGATTCTGACAAGACTTTCGTCATTTTCTCGCATGCTGAATGCCTATCTTTGGCGTGCACCATTACTTTTGCAATCAGTGGATCTAATAAGGTTAGCATTGCTACAATTTCGCCATCCTCTACTTCTCAACGAACCATAAAATGAGGCAATCCTCTGCCCACTTTTCACCCAAGTATCTACCCTAAATCCCTCTTCTTTTGGCCACTTCACTGCCTGCAATAACCCAGGACTCGGGGCATAGTTTCTGAAGGGGACCTCGGCATAGACTCTTGCTTCAATCGCAGCCCCATTTGGACCATCCTTTTGCAGGGAGTGGAGAAATTCAGATGAGAGTCCTGTCTCGCCTCCTTTCTCACAATCCGCTTGTTGCAGCATCAGTGCCACGAGATCAACGCCGTAGCATAACTCGGTGATACCATGCTCAACTTGAAGTCGAGTGTTCATCTCTAGGAAGAAAAAATCTCCTGTGTTATCATCGACAAGGAACTCAATAGTACCTGCAGACTTGTATTTCAGTTGTAGTGCGTAAGCAATGGCGCATTTGGTGAGTCTTTCTCGCATGCCTGGCCTCTTTGCGACAAAAGAGCTTGGGCATTCTTCAATCACCTGCAAGATGTTAGCCGATACGCCTTTGAGAAATAGTTCACGCGCACCTTTTGGTGTCGTCTTTGAATGCTGCATTCTCGTTCCCCAAAATGTACAACATCACTCCCGTTACCAAAGATCTGAACTTCGATGTGCCGACTCTGCGGGTAATACTTCTCTAGGAATACGCCAGCGTTGTAGAAAAGTGTTTCTCCTCTGCTTTTGACTTTCTTGAAAGCCTCTGAGATTTCTTCCGCAGTCTCACATACTTGAAGTCCCATCCCACCTCCTCCACCAGTTGCTTTCAGCATAATCTACAGTCATTTGAGTTCCAGCTTTGCAGATTCCCCAGGAGCATCTTACTGGAAATCCAATTGTTTTAGCCGCATCCACTGCTGCCTTCTCGGAGTCCAGTAGGGGTGTACCAGGCACGATTGGAACGTCCGATGAGACGGCTAGATCTCTGGCACGATGTTTTTGTCCCATTTCCGTCATCGATTTCGGACTTGGTCCGACGAACACCATACCAGCGTCGGCAACTTTCTGGGCGAAATTTGCATCTTCACTAAGGAAGCCGTAGCCCGGGATGATTGCATCGACGCAAAGTCTTTGGCATATCTTGAGGATTTCTTCTCTGCACAAAGTCAATGGATGAATCCTTGCAGAAGCCGAGAAGAGACTTACATATCTAGATACCCATTCGCGTTTTCGCCAGGTAAGAGAATGTTTTCATCAGCAAGCGAAGCATGAAGAGATGTTGCATCGGAGTTTGTGTAGATGGAGACGCTTTTCAGCCCCACTTTCCTACATGCCGTGATGAGGCGGACAGCGATTTCTCCTCGATTGGCAACAAGAACCTTCTTAAGATGGGAGAATTGATATTCCATACTGCTTTTCTGTTGATAAAAAGTAAAGAGGGCTTCCGCAAATGAGTTATTTTGTGGATGTACTGCCTTCAAGAACTTGAAGTCTGCGAAAGTGCCGGAGGGGTACGATAAGAGATCGAAAACGCGGGGTGGACCAAATATGTACGTCAGACCTCACTATCGCAACGACACACGAGTTTTGTCACCCATATCGGGTCAAATACAAGTAGGAATCAGGATTGATGTTCCATGGCGAGGAGCGGTTCAACATACATAGAATCGTATATTATGAGGATGGATATTGGTAGATTTGAACTCATATGGCTTTTACTTCGCGTCAGGGAAGAGCTTCGCGTTTGCCTCATCCACAGCCTTCCTCCCCGCTTTTGCATTCTCCAGTGCCGTAGGCATATCACTGTGAAGACAGATACTGAAAGCAGATCCTCCAAACCCCACCTTGAACGTCCCTCCTTCATTGTGATCCCTCTCGTCTGTCGCCGCACACTTTGTGATCCTCTCATAAATCAAATACGGTGTTGCCATTTTACTTTTCGCAACCGGCACCAAAGCTCCGTTGGGAGTATAGTCAATATCGACATATAGCTCCTCCTGAAATGGAAGACCATACTTCTCACACATTTCTTTCTGCATCTTATTTTTGCAGGCATAAACCGGGACCTTGTAGACCGCAGCTGCGCGCAGAACTGCTTCCATGATTACCGCATCTCTTTGCATGTAGAAGAACAGCTCTCCGTGTGGCTTGATGTGGTTCAACGGCACTCCCTCTGCTTCCAGAAAGGCCTTCAGAGCCCCAACTTGGTACAGTATGGATGCATACATGTCTTCTGGATCGACTTCAATCTTCCGTCGCCCAAATCCAAACAGGTCTTGCAAGCCGGGGTGTGCGCCGATTTTGACATTATTGGCTTTGGCCAAGCGGACTGTCTTCAGCATCAGAGACGGATCGCCGGCATGGAAGCCACATGCAACGTTTGCCACGTCGATATATTTTATAAGTTCTTCGTCAGGACCCTGTAGTATAATAATCAGAAATTGGTGGTGCAGCTGAAGACAAGAGCTGTTCATGATCTGGAATTCCATACCATTTTCCATCGGCCAAAGCCTTCGCCCATATCGCAATTGATTTCAATCTTTTTGATATATCCTGCCATTGTCAAAATTCTGTTTGTGATGGAAAGAATATGCAGCGTCGGTGGCCATTGAAAAGTTCTGTACAACGAGAAGTCTAGAGGTGAGGCGCCCCTGCCAGATCGGCGGAAACGTCACTTGTCCCACTCTTTGAAGTGTGCAACCACCAAATATGAGCAACGCACACATTACAAGAGACACCGTATTTGTCCGTTCATGGTTACGAAGAAGAGACGAACACACTCTGGAATTACATAACTCTCTTGCTGTGGAAAAGCTGGGGAAAGCTGGAGATAATCACGTGATCGATTGGTAACTGCCCCTCCCCCTCACTTCACTGTCCCTTACTTTAAATGGGCTGGCACATTAGCGACTGCTGCTTATATCCACGCGTTCAACTTCGAGCGCCCATAGATTTCCCAGGCTATTCTTCATACTTAAAGACAACGAGAGCTCCCAACTCTGTCAAGAAGATATTCCATGAACCTTTTCTGCACAATGTCTGCCTCAACATCAGATTTCACAATACTCCCCCTATCAATCCCCTCCGATATCCCTGAGATCGCGCGTCTAGAACACCAGGTCCACCTTAGAGATACTTTTTACAAAAAGCTGTTTCCCACCGTTTCCCTCGCCGTTTTCACCGAGAACAAGTCCTCTTCCCTCACGCTGCGGTTTTCCGACTCTTCCATGATCGCGGCAAAATTCGTTCCATCATCATCACCCTCAACTGTCGCGGCCTACATTGCTTTCAGCCCACCATGCTCAGAGCGCGATACACGCACGCAGGAGGAGGTTGAGATTGAACTGAGGAAAGCAGCCGATACGGTAAAGGATTGCAAGGACCGAGGTTTGTATTATAAGTTGAAGCTCGAGGAATATGTTCTTAGTGAGAAGTTCTTGGGGTCGGGATACGAGTGTAGATATTGGTCGCTAGATGTGTTGATAGTAGATGAGACGTTTCAACGGAGGGGCTTGGGTACACAGTTGGTAAAATGGGGGCTTGAGA
>QGMK01000705.1:0-18488 GCA_007825345.1 Lachnellula suecica
TTATTTTTAAATAATTTATATAAAAATTTATTTTATATTTTTAATACTAAGTTTATTACCGGTATTTAATAAAAAATTATTCTTTTATAAATAATTTACCAAGTATTATTAATGCTATTATACTTATAATAAAGCTTCGGCAAAAGAAGCCTCGTATAATTAATTATTATATTGGCCGCTAATTTCTATATAGCTCCCGACTTACCTCTCGTTCGAACTTAGATATTTGACGTCCACGCTATATCCATTGGTGTCTAGATTAATACATGGAACTCGACTTCTTCCTTGGAATGTAAATACAGTATGTGCCAAACAAGCATGCAGTTACACACCATTCTGCAATTCTCTCTCTCAAGATGCGTAGATATCTGCTTGCCAGCCTTGTGCTGTCCCTGACCGCTGCCTCCGTTGAACTCTCCGTTAGAACGGTGTACCAATTCGCATCCAACGATACCTGGTTGGAAAACGTTGCCGTGAGGTCGAATGGAATCATTCTTACCACTGAGATTGGACCTCCTGCAAGCATTTTGGCTTTCGACCCGCGCGAAAGCAATGCCACGAAACAAGTTCTGATGACCTTCGATACTGCCCCCAGTCTGTCTGGCATTACTGAAGGTGCTCATGATGTCTTTTATGTCACGGGTGCTAACACTACTTTCGACAACATTGAAGACCCGCCGACAAATGCAACACATGTGTGGCAGGTGGACTTCAATCAGAATACCACAACCACTCAAAACACAACAAAGCCCGCAATCAAACTCGTCGCTCGGCCCGAGGCACCGACAGGATTCAACGGTATGGCTGCGTTCAACGAGAACATTATCCTTGCGTCCGCGACATACCAGGATTCTATTTTTGCCGTCGATGTGACAACTGGAAGGACATGGGAGGCCATCAAAGATGACCTGATGACTCAAATCAACGGCATCAAGGTCCAAGATGGCTTCGTCTACTGGACAGTTGGTGGCGACTTCTGCCGAGCAAAGTTGTATCCCAACGTGACCGCCGGTACTGGTGAAATTATTGCCAAAGGCAGCGCATTCGACGATTTCGCCCTGTCCCCTAACGGCTTCAAGTTGAATACCACTGTCGGAAACAGCACAAAGTATGCTTACGCTGCGACCGCTGGTTACAACTCCATTCTCCAGATCAGCTTCAATAGCAAGGACGGCGGAATGAACGAGACAGAGACTATTGCTGGTAGTGAGTACTCGACTGAGATTGCGGAACCAACTGGTGCTGCTTTTGGACGCGGGGTAGGCCAGCTGAACAAGCTTTATGTCACCACAGGAAGTGGCAGTGGAGAGAATGTTGATGTGAACGGGGTCGCAACGGCTGTTGGGGCGCAACTGCTAGAGATCCAATTGAGCTGAGTGGCCAGTGATGGGCTGTAGAGGTTTCTTCTTCTTCAAGGAATGAAATACCAACAAACAAAGTCTTGATCTAAGACTTCGAGCTCCAATTTTGGAGTTTTGAGAGGTAATAACCTTAACCCACGGTCACAGCAAAGGCCGGCAATCCATGATTAGACCCTTCAATCACCTTCTGAAAATAAGCCTCAATCGTGGCCATGGACCCTTTGGTGACAGAGCCAAGCTTATGATTTTCCGGTTGGCCATCTTGGGGAAAGTGGACAGCTTAGAAAAACTGACCAGAGCTGCCAAAATCGTCAAAAACAGGCCGTGAGAAGGTAGTCAAAACCACTTTTTCGTGTGCTCAAATGAGAAAAATTAATGATCCATTAATCGGAATATTTTTTCGTCGAGTTTTGCAACTTTGAGTGTATTTGCCTACATTACCCTCGACTTACCAAGCAGCTAAAGTACTAGTAATCTTGAGGCTTGCGAGATGCGCCACTTCTGGTGCTGGATCGTAAGCCGTTCAGAGGCGGCTGCAAAACAGGTCGCCTCGTCTCTACTTTGGCCCAGGGCACGTGACCGCCAAGATAACGCGTCCCAACGCGCTTTCTCATCGAGGTGCGAACGCGTCGTCGTACCTTCTTCTTGTAGCACAAGAGCACACATCTACGCCCCGCGTTCTCGGTCCCGTTGCTGCAATGGAATCACCCGATTCTCTCCGCGAGATCGCTATCAAAGCCCAACCGGATCTTGATCTCTCCGGCGATGCTATAGCTGTTGCTATTCTTGTGGCCGGCAGAGACCCCCAGGAAAAGGAAGCTTTCCTATGGTTCAAGACGAAGCCAGTGGGTTCTATCACTTCCATGTTGCCAAAGTAGTACGGTACTCACACGCCATAGAAACATTCCGTTTCGAAATTAAAGACGGCTTATCGAAAGATGACCAGAGTTAATGTCGAGCTGAGACATCAAGGCACAATCGTTCTAGAGGGAACGCAGATGAGAGAACTAGGCCCTGACAGCATTATTGTTCTGACTGCACACGAAGATAGTGCTCCAGATATGTCGAGTCAGAGCAGGAATCCTCTGCAGCCCGTCAATGTTCAACTTCAGGCAAACTCGAATCCCTTCAATACGGCCGACAGTAAGCTACAGATCAAGGCGGAAACTCCATACGCTTCCCCCTACCCCGAAAACTATGCCTCGTCCAGCATTGGCACGATTTCGGCTCCTAATATCTTACGATCAACGCCGAATCCCGCCACCAAGCAGGACTTACCGGTCGAGAAATCGCCCGGAACTCTCCCACATAATGTCACATATCAAGCAATAGCAGCTACCGCTGGAGAACCTATCAAATCAGAACCTAGTCAAGCCGAAGGTTTAGACATAGAACCTCAGGACGAAGCACCTCCCAAGCGCGATCGACTCAACGCCAGATTTCAGAAGCTGAATGAAGAAGCAACTCCTGATGTTCTCGAAACTGAGGTTCGAAGCTGGCAAATTTTCCTGGAAAATTTGAAAGCTCCTTTTGAGGCAAATGAATCTCAGCAGAGTTTGAAGCATTGGATGAGCCAACTTTCCAATCTGCAGCAGCGCAAAATCAATACTCCCACCATTATTGGAGTAGTGGGCAACACAGGTGCTGGGAAGAGTAGCGTGATCAATGCCCTGCTTGACGAGGAGAGACTGGTCCCCACAAATTGCAGTAAGGATGAATATTTCTCCAAATGCATAAGTCACTTCAATGCTGACTACGATTAGTGAGAGCGTGTACTGCTGTTGTCACCGAGATCAGCTACAATTCCAGCGAGGATCCAGCTGCCAGATATCACGCCGAGATTGAGTTCATCACTCCATCAGAGTGGCAAAAAGATCTTGTCATTTCACTGCATGAGCTGAGAGATTTAAATGGGGGAGTAAGTGACCTCCTTTCCTATAACATAGACTTCTCGCTGATGGTTTCAGATCTCAAGAGAAGTCTACAATGCCGATTCAGAGGCGGGCATTGCTTATGCGAAAGTGAAAGCAGGTGAGTTTCGCAGCTTGCCTTCAAACAATGCATCTCATTTTTTTTTAAGTTTATCCTCAGAAGTCAAAAGACGAGTTGGGCGCCTGCAGCATCGAAGAGCTCATGAACTCGCCTTCGGTGAAGAACGTGCTTGGAACAACAAAAAATGTCGAGAAATCAAACCCGGATCCATTTTACAGAGGTCAGTGCATGCAATTTAGAGTAGTTTGAAGCCGAAACCCCATATTACTCACGACATCTACCGGTTCTTAAGTTTCTGACCAATAGCTAGCTCTTCAACATTACGTCGATAGCAAGGAGAAATCTACAGAGAAGGGAGAGAAGAAGCAGATGGAATTCTGGCCTCTCATCAAGGTTGTCCGAATTCATACCAAAGCTGACGCCCTCTCCACTGGTGCGGTTATCGTCGATCTTCCTGGTGTCCATGATAGCAACGCTGCCAGAGCAGCCGTAGCTGCAGGCTATGTAAGTTGTTCAAGCTTTTCTCAAGAATTCCTTGTCTTCCATAGGGATGAGAGTCTTTCACGTCAATACACTATTGTGCGGCATCGGGATTGCTAACTTATTAAATTCATAGCTGAAGCAGTGCACCGGATTATGGATTGTTGCGCCCATCGGTCGAGCAGTGGACGACAAAAGCGCCAAGAATTTGTTAGGACAGTCATTCAAACGCCAGTTAAAGTACGACGGCATTTACTCTCGTGTAACATTCATCTGCTCAAAAACCGACGATATATCAATTAGGGAAGCAGCCGATAGTCTGGGCCTGGAGGATCAGATGGCGGCAGATTGGGAGAGAATGGACTCAATCGATAATGATTTAAAAGCATTGAAGCAGAAGGTGAAGGATCTGAAAGAATCTAGAGCTGTTTACGGCGAGATTATGAACAACGCCGATGATGCCCTCGAAATTTGGGAGAAATTGAGGGAAGATTGTGAGGATGGAAAGAGTGTTTGGGCTCCTGCGGAACCTTCAAAGAAACGAAAGCGATCGACAGATCCGAAACAATCCCGAAAGAAATCCAAAGGTAGCACATCTGCTGAGTCCGAAGACGATGATTTTATTGACGACGAGGTCGATGACGCCGAGGAGAGCGACGTGTCAGACGAGGATGTAGCTGAGAAGGGTGATCCACTTACCCTGGATGCCATTGAGGAGAAACTTGGGGTCATGAAGAGTGATAAGGTAAGGCGTGGCTGATATTATCTTATTTCGTGTTGGGCGTTGTCCGGACTCTCCCCAAACTTTGGTCTTCATCTTCTCACGCCCCTATCAAGTTGCGACGCTGATTCCCATTCGTAAATAGAAAAACGCCCGGAAGGAGAGAATTGGCATCGACGAGAATGTCAAGTCTGTGAACAAAGACGTTGCAAGTCTACAGAAGATAAGAGCCGAAATCGAGACAGTCATGAGCGCTCTTTGCATCGAGAAACGAAATAGTTACACTCGCCGATTGGCCAGCGACTTCCCCTAGTTTGGTTGTAGTTTGATTGTATTTCTTTTGCAGAGGCGAGCGAGCTGTCCTGTCGCATACATAGCTGAGTCTTGCAAGCCCTGGTGGCCTATAGTCCTTTACAATTGGAATTGGAAGAAAGGAGGTGAGATTATCTGATTACATGCCGCTACTGTGCATTAGGGGACCTGGGGACCTGGGGTGCATGCACATGCGTACCGTTCCTTTTGAAACGAAGGGAGGGTCCAGCCAATGAAGACTGTAATGTAAGATTGGTTCCGGGTCGGGATGCAGGGCAGGTGCGGGCCTCGTCTGATTTTGCGTCATATGGGGCGTACGTAGTAAGAGGGCATTCAGATCGTTTAAAAATTGAGACATTGACGATGGAAAACAACAATAACAGCAACAAATAGAAAAAGTTCATAACACTGGTAATCATTTTAATCCTCATCTCGAGAATCCCTCGAGACCGATACCGATCACGACCGCGCGCTCCCTAGCTCTCTCTTCAAATACGAAGACCCCACGTAGTCTCGGTGAAGGGTGCCGAAGTACGTCGTAATTAGTAGAAAGTTCCCCTGAACACGATCTTTTAAATCGGCATGGCGCAGCTGCGGGAGCCAATCAGAAGGGCTTTCAGGATATTTTGGGCACCTTTTGCCCCTGGCTTGGTGCCCTTGCCCCCTTTGGCCGCGGCCTTTTCTTCCTCCAGCCTGCACCTGCACCCGCACCAGCACCAGCACCAGGAGTCTATTCTTGCCTCAGCCTTGGCCTTTTGTTGATTTCGTCCATTGCGCCAGGGGGACGAGGAACGGGGTCCCTCTGCGCATAACTCTACATCTACATTACATCTTCATCTCCATCTCCATTACTTTTCTCCACCACGTGCAGTACCAGCCAGGAGAGGAGCCCCTTTCTCGAAAAGAGCCTCTATCGCTGTCGCTGTCGCTGTCGCAATCGCATCGCAGTCAACGTCTTCATCCTCTCCCCTCCTGAAACCATTCCCATCCCTCACACTCCTTACTCCGTCCCACAGGCCGACGCCGGCGCCACACTCATTCAATATCAATCATTCATTTCCAGTCAGACATCCTCGACGTCGCCAATAACTCTAATACCCAAGTCACACAGCTGCAACTGCCACACCCCCGCTGCCGCTCCCTTCCCCGTGTCGAAACCACAATCGCAGTCGAATACCGTTTCATTAATCTGCAGCCACAACGTCCGAGCAAGCTGGATCTGCAACTAAGCTTGACACCTGCTCCTTCGAAACCTTCCACCATAGAATACCACACGAGAACTACAAATACGCAGCAACATCATCGAGAGGAGGGATAACCTCCAGGCAAGGTCGTATCTTCCTGTCGCTGTCAACGGCCTGATACGATGGCCAACCGTCCGAACTTTATCGACCTTCGGTCGCAGTCCCATGGGCCTATGGGTACTGGTCTGCCATCCCCAAGACCCCTTCCGTCACCTCGTCTGCATATTGCTGGGGACGTACCCCCCGAATTATCGCCTCTGGATGCGTTTGCAGCTCAAAGTAGGCGCTTGGCGAAGCAGTTGGAGCAGAGCATGAATGGCGAAAGACGGATGAGCAGACTTCCTCCTCTGACAATCGCAAGCTCTCTACGTGAAGGTCGGCCGGCCTATTTCCGTTCTGCTTCCGCAGAGGCGGCGTCTGGCACTGCTGCCTCTCCAACAACAAACAGTCCCAATGTTGGAATCGAAGTAGAGGCTCCAGTGAATCGCCCCATATCCGTCTACCCTCTTGTCAGTGGAGCGCAGCCATCTCTACCACCCGAACCTTCGCCCCGGTTAGACCCTGAAGAACAGTTTCGAGGTCGGAGACCAGCCAGTCAGTCAGGTGGTCCAGGATACTTTGGGGCTCGAACAGAACAGTCACCTCCAGCGTTGGAGCGAGAACAGAGACCTCCTGGGACGGAGAACTCCCCGCCTTCGACTGTCCAACCTAGACCCAGTGCTGAATACAAGCGTCAGCGAGACCAGCCGCCCCGACGACTGAATGATGTATCGTTAGGAATGGGAGGCTATGATTCTAGAGCGTTGGCCCCACCACGATCACCATTTGCGCAAAGAACTCCAAGTCCTAGGTCAATGTCTAACGAGAGTTCTGATGAAGATGGCATCAACTCTAACCCGTCTCATGCTCTATCTTCTCACCGGAAGTTATCGTCCAGCAGCGGTCTCTCAACATCTCCTATATCGCCTACAATACATTCTATTCACAGATCGCCGTCCATCAGTTCTGAAATCTCCATTGGCGGAACACGGTTACCGCGGCCCGCGTTTAATTTCTCTCGGCCATTGAGCAGAGCAAGCGCAAGTGGGATTCCCGTTGATATTCCTTCGCGGCAAGCATCTTCTGACAGTCAACCCTCCTTCATCCTGGCAGATGACACTGCTCATACCCCTGTAAGTATGCATAGTGAAGGCTTCCCGGATACTAGCAGTGAGATTGGAGCAGCGCCATCCTATTTATATTCGAGGTTCTCATTACCCAGGGGCAAAATGCTTCAAAGAAACTCGTTGATTTTCCAAGAAAATCTACCTCAAGCTCAATTTTCGTGGGAACAACCGGTCCCATTTAGCAATGTCCAGGCTTTTCACGGTGGGGCTCCACCTTCACCTCCATCCAGACCTTCCACTTCTTCTGTAAGGCCTGAGCCGTCACAACTGAGACCGTCACTGGATCCAGGCAGGCCATCTTTTGACCCAAGTCGACCTTCGCTAGATCCCGGTAGACCCTCACTGGATCCGAGCCGACCATCTCTGGATCCAGGAAGGCAATCCGGCGAGCGAGGCCGGTCTGTGGACCGCGCTCAATCTCCTTCTGTAGCCTCGTCTGGGACAATCAAGGCCAAATCGCAACATTCTTTAGCGCCATCCGCAGAATGCTCCGCCGAAGAACACGTCTCCAAGGCAATAGAGTACCACGAAGCTGGCGCATTGACTAAGTCAACCTATCACCTACGTCTTGCTGCCCGCCAGAATCATCCCACTGGAATGCTCCTCTACGCATTGGCTTGCAGACATGGCTGGGGCATGCGACCAAATCAGCGTGAAGGTGTTACTTGGTTACGTCGAGCTGTCGATTCCGCCAGCTTGGAAGTTGCGGATGATGAGGACTCACTCAAAGATGGGAAAACCGTCGATATATTGGAAAGAAAAACAAGGAAGGCGCAGTTTGCTCTAGGTGTTTATGAGCTTGGAGTTAGTCACATGAACGGATGGGGTATAGAACAAGACAAAAGTCTTGCTTTGCGATGTTTCGAGATTGCTGGCTGTAGGTTTACCCCCATTTGGGTTTCACAAAGTATTGATAACTAATCAAACACATAGCTTGGGGAGATGCAGACGCTCTAGCTGAAGCTGGCTTCTGCTACGCGCAAGGTTTAGGGTGCAAGAAGGATCTCAAGAAAAGTGCTCGATTGTACCGGCAGGCAGAAAGCAAAGGTATCAGCATGGTTGGCAATAGTTGGTAAGTCTCACGATAATGCGCTTCTAAGGCACTTTCTGACAAAGCCGAAGGATTTACAAAGCCAAGTACAACGATGATGGTGACCGGAAGGTTTCTTTCGAATCACATACTCGCCGATCTCACGAAAAGGAAAAAGAACCAAAGCCACGCAACAAATCACGTACGAGAACTATGTTTGGCCGGGCAAAGACAGCTTCCTAACTCAACATATTTCATTCAAGCCTTCATACTAATGTTTGATGACGAGATGGATGCCTGGCGTTTTTTCTGGCGGGGCACAATTTTTCGGGCGTATTGGCGGTTGGATAGCATTTGGGTATTTAGAACCGGAATTAAATGGTGCCTTTGACTTCATGATACTTGGCAACTCGAGAGAGGATATTGCTTTTATTTGGCGGATAATTGTATATAGCTGCAAAGCTTTAATTAGCAACTAAAAGTATGTGAATATTTAATTCGATAGCTAACTAGCTAAAAACTCATGCAACTAACCACTACAAATTTTGCCATTGTAAGGGCCACAAGGGAACAGCCACGGAGATATTTCCAATAACGTATGATGCTCCGACATATAATCATTGCAACAAAACTTAGCAATCGCGTCGGCTTATTTAATGGCACAAAGTGTACAAATGGGCTTAAATGTGGTAAGCAGCTATATTCAAATCCTCTGAACTCCGTCCCATGCCAGCCCCCCATATGCGAGACATGCTCAGTTCACAAATTTTTCGATTGCAGCTTCTTCAACCGCGTAGAGCCTTCATACAACCCACGGTCAACAGCCGCCGCAACGGTCAAAGTTCCCCCCACAATTGCGCAGAGACCCGTCAGAAACCCGGTAAGAGTTTTGGTTCTCTCCTCACGGTTGATGACTTTCATTGGTGATATATCCTAGGTACTCGTTAGTGGAGATCGGCATTGAGGGAAGTAAAGGCTTACGTATGAGAAGAAAACACCTGGGATACCACCTCGGGCGTGAACTTTCTCCTTGTGGCCCTCAGCAGCATCATCACCACCATTCAAGCTTCTGCGATGACTGGTAACTGAATATTGATGCGTCTCAACGCTGCCATCGGTCAAGTGGCCGTAGGCACCAATTCCCACATTATCTTGGCCAGGGTGGGCGCCATACATTTCCTTCTCCCATCCTATGGGGAGGTACGAGGTGGAGACAACCTTGACGAAATACATGAAGTTGTAAGCTGGATCAGCTGTAATTTGCTCCGTCTCGTCCAATGGGTTCAAGTGGTGGTTGGTCCAGGGGAGAGACTTTGAGCCCATCTTCTTGGTTATTTCTTCTGGGAGCTGTGGGCCAAAACGGAGATGGTGGATAGTGTGCGTAAATACATGACCTCCTGGGACTGGGGTATCAAAGTAGTTGTTGAGGTCGTGTACGTGCATGTTTCCGTTGCTGAAACTCCGCCCTGGAGCGATATGGAAGTTTCCAACGACCTTGTTGACTCGGAGTCCTCCTTCTATGCGGCATCCTTCCTTTCTCTGAGAATCCAACCGTTCTGCGTAGTGTTCTCGCTCGCACTGAGCTACGTTCTCTCCTCGTCCAAAAGCCCAAGACGCGCTCGCATATGCCTCCCGTACTTCCTCGCAAGTATTACAGCATCCTGGCTTCTGAGCAGTCGGTGGAGGGGTTGCGCCGTAACATTCGCCGCAATAGTCGGGGTCTAGATGTTGCGCTTTGTCCTCGTCGGAGTGCCTATTGCAGGATCAGTGGCTATTTGGGGTACTTGCAGCAAGAAACGTACAAGTCAAGGGCCTTGATATCAATGACACGGCCCCCCTCCTCAGCAGCCTGAAGTCTGACCTTGCTCACGCCGTGCATGACTCCAACTTGCTGCTCTCCAGAAACGTCCATCACATCCAAGGTTAGGAGCTCGCAGGGTATCTTGGGGAAAGTAATATTAAGATGGATTTCCATCTTTTCACCTAGTTTCTTGTATTAGGCCCGTCCAGCATTTCATAGCATACAACGCACCTCGGCCCTTGTCTACAATTAGTTCGGGGTGAACAACGATTCGTCGATAGTCGGACCATTCTCCCCAGGAAAGATACAGAACAATGAGCAGCGAAGCTATCGTGACGAGTCCTCCTGAGGTGGTCCGTATGCGTGCTTCATCGATTGTTTTGCTAAACGCATCCAGCCTCGTGAATCTAGATTTCGGTGCCATTGTGAGAAAATAAGTCGCAGATGCTCAACGCGGTGCTGTGCTGGTGCGGCGGATGCTGAGGACTAATTGTCCTGAGAAAACCAGAAAGTTTCAAAGATACATAAATAAAAGCGGGAGGGCAGCACCCGATTGAGATTGATATCAAAGAAGAAGAAAGGGTATTATTGAAGTTTTGAGGCGGGAGGGTCTGATCGTAAATGAGGACAAGTATAGCTTTCGCATGCGCGTGGATGCGATTGCGGATAAATTGCCGCGCATTAGCCGCCGGTAGTACCTGCAGCTCCTCGTTAGGCCTAGGCCGAGCAGAAATAGATATAAGGTTGTTTTCCAGGCACTGCTCTAAATGTTTGTCTGTCACAAAAACTACGAGACATTTACCTGTTTCAATTCACTCTTGAAATGAAGATATCTAGATATGTAATTAATAAGTTCTGCTGGGGAGTAAATGTGCGGCCTATGTTCATGAAATCTGCACTTACTCCTTGCATATACCAACCTTATATCAACCTGTTATTAACAGTCTCCACAAGCAAACATTTCCCTGGGAGACGCCGAACTGTTTCCAAGTGAATCATGGTTGGAATGTCTAACAAGATTTGAGTCACTTCTAGTTATACGAAGCACGTGATGTGAATCGGAAACTAGCGTGGTAGCCTTGCCTTGTTCTTAAACTGCGTCTTCCACGAGCACATCCACGCCCAAATAGAACCACATTCTTTTCGACAACATCGCTTTCTTTTGCATCCCACCATCTTGTCAAGTCTTCGACGACGACGACGACGACCGCATCCCGCATGGCATGAGGTGAACGTCATCTCTCTGCCTCGGGATCTCTGCGACGTCGCACAAAGAATCTACGACCCCTCCTCACCTACCAACCCTAAGATGCTTTCGCGCCCTCCGACAGCCCCACGAGGCGCCAGAAACTCCTCTCCCGCCACTCGCGGCGGTGACCGTGGGGGAATTCAGAAGCGCAGCAGGGGAGGCGCCCCTGCTCGAGTCGACAGAGATGGCGACTTGGTTATGGATGCCGCTGCAGCTGGTAACAAGCGCAGATCAGGCAAAGGCCGCCTTGATAGTCCTGCACCTTCCAGAGGATCAGGGCGAGGACGAGCGAATGGACCATCGCCGCGAGGTGGAAATCTTGGAACAATAAAGGCTCAGCGAGCAATCATTCGAGGCTTGGGCACCGAACAGGCAAATGTTCTGGAATCACGCATAACCCCCGGATACAGCACGCTTCAGATTACTGGCTTAAGTTCCAGCAAGGCCGCTTCGAACCCGGACGGAGGCCTGGAGAGCTTGCTCTCATTTCTAGAACGAAAAGCAACCGAACGACAGGACCCGAATTCGAATAGAGAAGTGAAGATCAAGAAGGTATGTTAGGCATTGCTTGCTTTGATCGCGGGATCACGAGTTTCTTGCATCATCGCCGTCTCAGCAGACTCGTGTTCATATCAATCACCAGCGTCGAGTCGAGGATCGATATTCTTGCTTTAAACCGCGCCGTGATCCGCGATCGATTCTCAAGGTTTTTATACCTTGCTAACGTCGAATAGTCACACATGAAGGGTGACTCTGTATTCGTTACGGCCAGCCCAGGGGATATCGCACAGATTCAAAAGCTAAACGGATTTTCATTTGCTGGAGCCGTACTGGAGATACAGGCCCGCGATCCTGCAACACCAGGGCTACGATCCGACAAATCCGGAGACAAGAAGAAAGATGGGGTTTCCCCCAGCGCCGAGGAAACCAAGGAACGCCTGAAGGCTGTTTTGGCGACAAGATACAACGGGGAGCTCAAGTTGCTCGACCTGTCAGCATTGGCGCACGACACTGGATTGAAGGAGATGGGTGTTTTTGATGGAAGCACAACCACCTCGAAGATCTTCCCTGCCTTGATGGTCGTATGCGGAGGACTGTTCAAGACCAGGCAGGAGAAGCAAGAAGCTATTGTCAGTGTCACACTCGCCGACAACGATCTCGCCGATGTTGCAGACGTTAGTTCTCTTGCCGAAACCTTCCCAGATCTCAAGCATCTCGATCTTTCACGGAACAGACTCGCACAAATGAGTAATCTAGATGCCTGGGGTTCCAGGTTGAAGCACTTATCGACACTCATTCTTACCGGCAACCCAATCGAGACGCAATTGGCCACTCTCAAGACTGATATCTTGAAGAAGTACCCCTATCTCGAGATTTTGAACGGGGTTCAAGTCAGGACCCCCGAAGAAGTTGCCGCTGCTTTGGACTTTGCAAAGTCGCCCATTCCGATTGCAGGACCAGATTTTCGAGATGTTGGCCAAGTTGGCGAGAACTTTATCAGACAATTCGTTGTCCTCTATGACACCGATCGTACAGCGTTGCTGGCACAGTTTTACGACTCGGAATCGGCCTACTCGTTATCAGTCAACGTGGTCGCTCCTCGAAGTCACAAAATCTCGGCGCCGATTGCACCATGGGCAGCATATCTAAAACACTCTCGGAACATGGTCAAAATCACCCATCTCCCAGCACAGATGAATCGACTCCACCGGGGGATTCAAGCTATTCAGTCATTATGGGCCACTTTACCTGCGACTCGCCACCCCGATATCCAGACGCAAGGCGAGAAATATCTGATCGAATGTCATGCTCTTCCTGGTTTAGCAGACCCCACCGGACAAAGCGTTCGTGGAGTGGATGGTCTCATAATCACAATGCACGGCGAATTTGAGGAGCAGAACAATTCGACAGAAAAGTCTCTTCGCAGCTTCTCACGCACTTTTGTCTTGGGCCCAGGAGCGCCCGGTGGTCAGCCAATCAGAGTCGTCAGTGACATGATGGCACTCCGATGCTGGGCACCTTTAGCCTTGCCCAAACCTGCTGCCAACAGTCAACCGGCGCCAACAAACAACAACAATGGTAGCGAGCAGCAGCGTCAAGAGGCTATGGCGATGCAGTTGGTAGAGAAGACCGGCATGACACCTCAGTATTCCGCACTGTGTCTTACGGAAACTGGATGGGATCTTGAGAAGGCTTTCATGGCATTCACTGCGAACAAGGTATGTTACTTACAAGTGGTCCTCGGATACACTCAAATACTTACTTCCTTCAGGATAAACTGCCTGCTGATGCATTCCTCGCGAATGCAGCAAGATAGGATGCAACTGGAAGATGTTTAAGGGAAAACGTCTTGTAGAAGTCGTTGGGGGCAAGTGGAAAGTTGCGATTGCTTTAGGCAGGAATTTGTGAATGGGCGATAGGTTGGAAATATATGCATATAGAAAGGGGTTGCTACATTGGGGTATTGCAAGCGTGGAGTTAGTGGAAAATAGATTATTCGATTATCAAAGGCAGTCTTACATAGTGTCGAAGCATCAATCTCAACGATGTCACAGCGCAATTTTATCTCCTGGCAGGGTTTCAAGTGACAGAACTATGTGTAGTTTAAATTGACCTTCCTAGGTGCGAGGCTCCAGAGACCCATTATTGAAAAGAAAAGAAGAGGTATCATATATTCCCCAATACAAAACATATAAACAGAAAGAATGCAAATCCAACAATCAGGGCAACTCGCCGGTTCCCTCTCCACCTCGGCCTTCAAACTCTTCTCTAGTCTCCGCGTTCGCAATAGCACTCTGCAGCGCACTAGTGAGATCGATATGGAATAGCGGCCTGTTCAATCCATTAACAACAACTGCTCTCGCATAGTGTCCCTTGATAGCTGCTTCCTTAAAATCACTAGTCGACGCCCCGCTATCAGAGTCCCGGGCAGAGTCTGGAGCGATAACATCAGAGTGCGATGGACGCTGCAGCTCTCGTGTGCGTTGCTGTCGAAGCTCCTTCTCGTTGGCGGTAGCTTCTGCAGCCGCAGCGGCTGAGTCTGAACCCCCGAGTTCAGCCACGCTGAAGATTGGCTTCCAGCGTGAGATGGCGGTGTCGCCGGGGACGAGAGTTGGGTACCCGAAGCCGGCGCTCACGAGAGCTCGTTTTGTCCAGCGGTTGTTGAGGGATGTGAAGTGCCAGTCCACAACCGACGGGGAAGTGTAGCGGTCTAATTGGTTGCGGACGTCGATGAGCTGTTGTACGCACGTTACGTCAATGTTGTTCACAGCGCTGAAATCGAGAATGATGGCTTTAAGTGTTGGTCTGTCGGAGTGGTCTTCTTCGGGGTGCCCTCGACGTGGTCCAGGGTCATTCCATGGTCGATCGCCGGGGCGAGGATAATGGCCAAGATTGGTGCGGCGGGTAATCGCGAAAATGTGGTTTGTTAATTGATCCAGGTAGTTGTTGGCATTGGGATAGTTGAACCCTTCGTTGAAACGATAAATGAAAATGCCTGGGTATGGAACTTGAACCTCGATGTCAGGGTTAGATCCATCACGATGGTCGATTGGTAGGAAGACGTTGCGGGAAGCTACATCGTCGTGGCTACCTCCCGATTTGGCCCCGGCCAATAATGGCTTCGAGCTGTCGCCAATGATCTTGTCGCCGACTACTGAATGAACCTTGACCTTACCGAGGAAGCGTCCTTTAGCCCACAGGATACGGACGATCAAAAGAGCGAATGATGCGGCTATTGTCGTGTAGATGCCGTTTTCAATGGTGGAGAATATCGTGACGAAGACACCGGCAAAGAAGATAGGGACTTCCAAGGGAGAGACTCGCCAGAACTGATACACAGTATTGGGCGGTGTAATCAGGTCGCCGACTGCGTGAATGATCACAGCAGCCAGCGCAGCATTGGAAATGTAGTAGAAGACGGCGGTGAGGGCGTAGATGGCTAGGAGAACGATGACAGCGGTAATCACACCAGCAAATGGCGTCCGCACACCAGCTTTGGACTTGATAGCAGTTCTGGAAAACGATCCGGTCGCAGGGTAGGCTCCCAAAAAGGGACCCAAGATGTTAGTAACACCAATTGCCACCATTTCCTGGGAAGGATTGATAATGTAGTTGTTGACCCGTCCGAAAGACTTGGAAATGGCAATGTGTTCGATGAGGAGAACAATAACCGTTGCGGGTAAATCGCTGGCAAAAATCTCGATGATTTCTTTGTTGACCGTCGGAACGGCAGCGGCTTGGAATCCTCGTGGAACAGTTCCGAGAATCTTGAAGCGGGACTTCTTGTGACCTCTGTTGACGAGCCAACTGATCAGAGTGTACAGTAAGATGACGAATACTGTTCGGAGGGTTGAGACGAAGAATATTGCCTTCTGTTGTTTAGGCCACCTCTTGGCGGCGAGTTTGCAGACTGATCTGATTAGGTATAGCATTGCGAGTGCTGTCAGGCCGATGGCAGCATCTAATTGCGTATTGGGAAGGCCCTTCAAGGTGTTGATGACAACTCTGTAAGTGGAAGCGCGGGTATTGAAGCCACTAATACCCATCAACGCGGGGACCTGACCAACTGCAATGTTGATTGCGGATCCAGTCATGAACGCAGAAATGGAGACGAGAGGGATGAGTTCCACTATCCTGCCCAGGCGAATCAGGCCAATGAATGCGATGATACACCCGGCAATGACAGCCAAGCAAGAGGCTATAACATGTCCTTCGATATGCGGATGCGTTATTTTGGCATCTGCGACAATGGTTCCTACAAGTGTTGACATAACAGCCACGGGCTGGAAGCTTGGTTAGATGGATTCCCTTTTTGCTAGAGGAAGAAACTTACACCAATGGTGATATCCTTGGAAGTAGCAAAAAACCAATAGATCAACACGCCCATGAAGGATGAGTAGAGACCATATTGGGCAGGCAGACCAGCCAAAATAGAATATGCCATTCCCTGTGGAACGACAACTGCACCGATAGTAATACCTAGTCAAAAGTTAGAGAAAGTCGGAGACAAATAATAACTTGGGGTTGCTTACCAGCCACAAGATCACCAGCGAGCCACTGCACATTGTACCGACCTATCCAAGACAAGAAGGGGAACAAGGAACGGCAGTATTGCGCAAGTTCACTTCCGCTGGGGAGAAACTCGCCAACCCATTCCGCGCTCGTTGGTTCATTCTCGACATAAGTATCGGCCGTCTGCGAAGAGAAGACTGATTCTCCGCGCTGAATCTCTTCCTTCCGCTGCAACTCATCTCTATACTCGAGTTTGATACCGAGAGCCTTGGCAAGACCGTGCCCAATTTTGGCTGCGGCCATCCTGTAAGGCAAAGTTGATAGAACTCTGGCGCGGTAATCGACGTCGTCCTGCTGAGAAATAAAAAAGGCGAAAGTTGCAGCCTTTGTACGCCGCTGGTAGTCGAATTTGACGTCGAGGTCGAGGTCGAGGTCGAGGTCGAAGGTCGGTGGAAGTCGAAAAGCAATGAGCTAGTCCGGATGGATCACTGCCAGGGAAGTACAGACAGGGAGAGCTGCAGGTGGTCAGCGGGAGAGCACGAGGCTCATATAGTCCTGTAAACGAACCACTCCCGTGGGTGTGGTAGATCAGGAAGGGTGTCCCCGCGTGGGCTGCAGCAAAGCGGCACCTTGTACAGGGAAGATAGCGAAGAACAAAGACCGGAAGGCGCCTCAAGTCAATGTTGCAGGTTCCTAGGACTGGTGTGATTAGGCGTGATATCAAAATTTGCTTAAAAGTCTGGGATTCTCCAGCGCCACCACCAATTGCGTGCTTCTAATTGTGTCTGTGATTCGCGCAGGGGAGGCTCGCTACTGCAGGGTCTGAGATACCGTAACAGGAAGACAATGCTACTCCAGAATCTCTAGATGCCCTATGCTGTGCCACCAGACGGAATGGCCGTGATGATGCGAGTTAAAGATACTCAGGTAGGAGGTGCTTTGCGGGGCAATACCGCGGTGGAGTGAGATAGAAGGAAGGAGGAAAAGAGGGTTAAAAAAGACTGGTCGTACTGCAGCCGCGGAGGTACTACAGTAGAGCGAGATCTAGAAGGTCTCCGCGTACCCGTTGCGTGTAAGATTACCTGTTGCCCAAGGAGAAGAAGGGTTGAGCAATGTTCTAGAAGGAAAGTTGGCACTTGCCAGGGCGCAGGAGGAAATAGCAAATATTGATATCGGCTCGGAGCAGAGTACAGTAGCGGGGGAGCGACGGATGGCCAGCCAAGACGGGATAAATAATAAATAATCGGGGAATGACGAATGACGAATGACGAATGGAAGACCATCAGGGCTGGGCTGGAGATTTTACGGAGAATTTACGGGGTTGGACAAAGGAGCGATGTTTTCATGGAGGCGAGAGGTTTTTTTGGCAACGGAACGGAGTCTTGATCATCGAGCACGCCATGCACTACGAGCACACTAAGGAGACTGACTGCAGAAGTGCCAAGAAGAGACCAAGAATAAGAAGCAGAAAAGAAGCATGGATAGAAGCTGTCCATGACATTTTGATGCAAGAATACTGTAATGCTTCGCAAATGAACAACGTAATTCGGACATAACCGCGATAATCATCCAAGACAAAGGCATAATTCTCTGTTACGACCTACCCGTAAATTGTAAATTATTTACAAATGTACTTCTAAATACCGCGTACAGCCTTGCGCGGACAGCGGGTCTAGTAGCCCAATCAGGAGACGCAGCAATGGTGCCATTGCCAGGTACAAACGCCGGGTAGCACGACATCGCGGATGCGGCGCTATTACTGTAATGTGCGCCATCTTTTTGTTTTTTGTGGAGCAGCTCGACTCCTCGAGAATCTTGATATTTGAGTCTTGCAATCTCCTGGTGCTGAGGCTGCTATTTCTAATGTCTGATCGTCTGCGTCTAGATGGAATGCTATGCCACTATACACACGCCTAGCACAGCGACCGTCAGGAGAAGAGACAATATATCACGACTGATAGAAACCAAGCAGATCCAGGTTGCGTGTGGGAGCCATGGAAACGAGTGCAAAAATCTGCAGATGGCCAAGGGATTGCCTCCCGGCCACTAGGAAGAGGAGGATGCAGCAACGGAGTATGGTAATGGTTGAGTAAAAGTAAACGCGATTTCTTCGTCAACG